>JAOTBA010000004.1:25987823-26013718 GCA_025629845.1 Erythroxylum squamatum | reverse complement strand
GTAGGCGAGGATCATTGTAATTTTAGCTATTTTATATTCTTAATAAAACTTTGTTTTTTTATTTAGTTTTGATATGACAATTTTTGTGAAATTTATATTTTATTTGGGCCCCGCATATCTCCGTCCTTAGCTCCGTCACTGTTGTTGATCCTTCTTCTTGATCTTTGCCAAAGCATCCTTCTCATTAAGACAAATCGGCTTCACTTCGAGGGTGCATAAAACCTTTTTCTACAATCTCCCAAGCATCTTGTGAGCCAACCACGACTTTCATGCGAAGACGCCATGTTTCATAATTTTCTTTTGTGAGGCGAGGGAATTGAAATGAGTATATTCCACCATTGGTTGCCATTTCTTAAAGAACTTGGCTCTGTTACCACTTTGTTAAGAAGTAATGAGGTTTAGAGATGAGATAATTGTTTAAAAAAAGAGATTGTATTTCACTTGAATGATTTTAGTTCAAGTACAAAGAGGTATTTATAGGTACAAAAATGACTCTTTATATCTAAGTACATGAAGCCATTAATGAACCCAAATAAATAAACTATACATGAACTCAAAATCATACATGGACCAATATTTAATTATGTAACTAATACATGAACATAATTAAACTCTTTACAATGAACTTAAACATTCATATATCTAGACTAACTTTCGAATTACTCTTTAACAGATCAAGCAGTAGAACTAATAGTCTCGAGACGCTTAAAACTCTCCGAGGCAAAAATATTCGTAATAGAATCATGACAAACCACCAAATCATACAATTTTCTCACATAACGTAAGGCGTGTAGAAGATAAATCAACAAAATTTAGTAAACCGTGTTGGGCGAGGTAATGTTTTCCAGGAAGAGGAAGGTTCTTAAGCATTGTTGGTGGAGTATCAGAGCATCTGGTCTGGTGGGAAAATTTTGGCTGATAGCTTGCCCCCTCCAGACTGCATCTTTGATCTTTCTTCTCAGGTCAATAAAGAGGCTACAATAGAATATACAAGCCAAGAAGTTGCAAATTTGTGTTATCCATCCATTACGCGTGATGTTGTGATTCCTGGTATTGTAAAATCCCTGCCCACTGACCCCAAGTGAGAATGCGTCAATTACGAGTACAGGCATAAGTATGAAATCAAGCAGCCTACTGGATACATCAAGGGGATTGCAGGAGAAACAGAAAGGATAAGCAAACACATGAAAATGAACAAGTAATGTAAACTGAGCCTAGAAGTAATTTTGCATTCGTATTCATTAAACCCATATGTTCAAAAATGGTGAAGAAGTGGAAAGGCCAAGACAGAAGAAATCAATTAACCTTAATCCCACAAGGATTTTGTTCCCTGTAACTCTCAAAAGTAAATCCTAATCTTTTCTGGCAACCAAAGAGAGGCATTAAGTTGGAAATGAAAGGAACATAGGCCTCAACTAGAGACTTTAATCCATCTGAAACAGGAATTTCATCTAACATACTAATACGATGCTAAAGTGCAAGAATAACGAAATCAATCAAGTGATGGTACTCAGTTCACCCTATCAAAATTATGAAACCCAAAAGAACTCACCTTTGGAAGAGGTTGGAACTAGGACAACATGCATATCTGAATTGTTTGGAGGAAGTTGCAATCGAAGTGGATAGAGCTTTCCATTCAAAGGGTTTCTAGTACACACAACAACATCTTCGAGGCCTGTCTCTTCCTTCAATCTTTGAGTCAGTTCCTCAATCACTTTACCCTTAAAATGGAAAGAACAAGCCTGCATAACATCCTCGTCAACCTCACCAGTGTCCACATCCCCCACTTGGTAGTATATAGTCCTCCCCTCCAACTTCGACGGGAAGTTTACACCAGAATAAGTCGACTGCAAATCACATGCAACAAAAGATTCAATTTTGAAGCATTAATATGATCATAATTCATGGAATTACCTCGAAGAATCAACTAAAATGAGTAAGATCAGTGATCAACCTCTTGTCTTACAAAGTTGCCAGATTTGACAGGGACAAAAGACGGCGAGTTGTTCACAAAATCCAAAGAATCCAAATGAGAAACAGGTGGCACTGTCTTCTCTTGATGATCTGAAGACTGTATGTGAATGTCAACAACGTCAACATGCCAAAGCACCCAATCTTGTGTGGCGGTTCTATGAGGAATATCATGCGTCACTGAGTTTCTCCAAGGTGGGACCCCACCGTTAGCCCTCAAGAAGTTGCCATAACGAGTCTTGAGCTTAACCACAGCTCCTTCTCTAATAGGCTCCCACTCGACCGACGAATCAAGCTTCCTGGGCAGGGTCTGAAGCACCTTCCGACCCGTCATACCCAACAGAAAGGGTTGGTTCGATGCGGTGAGATACTTCCCGTAGCAGGATTTGAAGCGGAGTATATGCTGCGATCCAGGAACAACTTCCACCGTCCATTTAGCACTCTTGGAGGATCCATTTCGGTCTTGGGTAACGGACTCTTCATCTTCGTCGGCGATGAGATACTTATCGTGGTGGCTGCGGAGGCGCACTGCCTTTGCGTTGCGGAAAATGTCCATGCCTCGATTGGAGGTAGAAACCTGCAAGAGTAAGCAAGTTGGAACGCAGAAATGAAATATCAGATCAGAGAGACATTTCAGAACAAGTATTTATAATGGTGTCTGAGTCTGAGTAGCATTGTGGTGGTCAGCGCCAACCAGTCAGCTAATAGTAGGAACCAACGTGTGTAATTGTTAAGGGACATGACGTGTTTCCATGGGCAATGTAGTTAGCGTCTTCGCGTTGCCTTCCTGTTCATGTTTCTTTTTGACTGCGCCTCAATTTTCATAGCCAATCATATTTGACTATGAAAATTGAGGCGCAGTCAAAAAGAGAGATGGGTAAGAATCTATTATTTATTACTATATGCTACGTTTATATTCTTTTAAGCATTTATTTTACTTTTTCACTACAACCTTGTTATCAATATCGTTAGTTCTAATGGAACAAAGAGGTAAAAATAAAACAAAAGTGTGTGATCTAGCTTACAGGGTATGTAAATCTCTACGTTGCATACAAAACCTAGAATGGAATATGAAATAGAACTTTGTTTAGTTATATGTGTTCAGTATGTGTAGATAGATTTGCATAAATTACTTCTTTAGCATCAGGACTGAAGCCACCTACATGCATTGGATCATTCAAAGACAACTTGTGATCTACTTGATCTTGATCCATGTTTCTTTATACTTAGCTGAATTTGCCCTCTTTCAACATCAAAGAGGTTCAAATATTTGTTAAACCTATAAATAGATAGTCACTATCTTAAAAACCAAATAATTTTGTAGCTCAACTAAGTTTGTCTTCTATTTAAGAAATAACATATATTGTGTCGATTTTTGTGTATTAAAGGTGCATGAATCACTAATTGATACTCAACAAGTCATTCGTATCCAGGGACACTTTCAGTTACATTCAACCAATTCTCAAGAGAGGTTAGGACTTGGATCTCTTTAACACAATTTACAAGCGTGACAAAATATGATAAAAGGGAGACAGCGGTCCACCATTCTCCAATTATTATTATTATTATAGCTATTCATGACAAGACAGATACCTGTCACCAGGCTTCTCAACTTATAACCCCATTATAAAAAAAAAGCTAAGGTGGAGAAAACAAGGAAATAGTAGGGGAACACTAAAGCCAGGTGCCTGGTGTTAGTGCCTGCGCTTTTTTAAAGGGAGCAATTATGCTGGCTTAATTTTCTCTTTGGTGATGAGGGTTGGCAAGCGTATACACTTGAATCAATGAACATTCAATTATTCTGCATTTCAAGTGGATAGACAATACAGTACTTAGAAGTAAAACCTTAAGGCTAGCATGAACAAACAGTCTCCTGGTTCTAGTTAAAAACTAGTACTGCTAAGGTTAACTAATTATAGAATCTTTCGTAGGATTTGAAGATTAAAGATGTAACTTCTATTTTGGTGTACTCATAAAACAAATTAACCCTCACTAGAATCGAAAATATCACAGGTAAGATAATAACACAAATTAGTAATTTGTTGCGATTAAACCAAGTAAATTAGTTCAACTAAGCTTTCTTTTCCAATGATCAAGTCCAATCATCGGTAAAATGAAAAGTGAAATGTTACCTTCCTCGCAGGTGACAACCTCGGAGACATCGATTTGACCATGGTAAGCCTCGGGGTCCTAACCGACGGCACAGCCGATATCGGAGATCCTGACTCCGACGCATAACCATCATCAAAAGCCGCCTCGATAACGTCGTCAGAAATCGACGAAAAACTCGATATCGACGACAAATAGTCCATCAAAGACTCCGTTTCAAGTGCCGCCACAGCTTCCACTTCCCAAAGAATCAACCTTTGTGTTGCACCAGCAAGAGGTTCGTCGTGAGTCACCGTGTTTCTCCACGGCGGCGTGCCTCCGTTGGCTCGCAAGAACGTGCCGCACCAGCTTTTCAAACATATTTGAAACCCGTCTCTTATGGGCTCCCACTCCAGTTTCGAATCGGTGTTTTGTTCCGGCGAAGTTTGGATCACTTTTTTTCCTGTCATGCCTAGGAGGAATGATAAATTAGAGGCCGTAAGGTATGTTCCACGAGTGCTTTTGAGACGTATGTGATTATCTTTTCCATCAACAACCTCCACAAGCCATCTAGCTTTGCTAGAATTGCCACCATTACGGCTTTGACTCACTGTTTCTCCGTTGTCGGCTGCGATCAAGTACTTGTCAAGGTGACTCCGGAGCTTCACCACCTTGGTCTTAGTGAATAACTCCATCAACAATCAAACTACTCTAGTGGGCAACTCTGAAGAACTTAGATGATAAGGGATGAGGATATAGGTCCTTATAAGCAGAGAAGAACTGATGGCGTGTTTTGTTGCTTTAAGTGGAAGGATGCAATTGCATGGTGCAGAAGGAGGGTCGAAATTCTGGACAAGACTTTAATTGGGTTTTAGGTTCTTTTCTAAATTTATTTACGACTTGGACTTTTATGCTCACGACGAAAGTTCCAGGAAATTAATCAAAATTTACAAAGAACTATCTTTTTAATGAGTTTCAGATTAGGAGAGGACATGGAATTGGGCGTTGACGATGAAAGTTCTAGGATTTATACAAGTGTGTGTCCACACGCTTTAGACCGTTGAAGCTGAAACTAAATATAACGAGGCTTAGGTCCAAGAGTTCCGATCCCCTGTTAAAGTCTGTTTCATTATTGGTCTTGGTAGGACCTTGGAGACTCGGCCTTATTGAAGCAGTGAAGTGTCTTGTCCTGTCCAAGAGTCGACCGATAACTGGCTGCAAATGATAATGGCCCCAGATAATACCTGACCGCTGGAAAAGGAAACCAGAAAATAAAAGGAATTAAAATCATAGAGTTACTGTATAGTATATATTTACAGGCGAAAATTATTTTTTTTGGAAGGAAAAATCATATTCGCATTACTCGAAGAAGGTTCGGATACACTCAGGAATAGAGTTCTATAACTTAAAAGAATCATAAGAAAACGACGAGCGAGCTAGACGATAAGCACGCTCATTAAAGGACCTACGAATCCACTTGACTTTAACATCCGGACGCGATAAAAGGAGTTGCTTACATTCATGCACCAGCATCCCAAATTCGGAGAAATCATTATCTTGAGAATGGATTGCGTGAAACACGGCCTGGGCATCAGTGTAGACAATGCCATTGCCGGGATAGAAATCAACAACATGCTGCAGAGCTGTTCGAAGAACCACCGCTTCAGCTTGGCGAGCCAGGAAAAGACCAGGCTGGTTGAAAGAGATCGCGCTGGAAAAGCGACCATCAACATCGTGGAAAACAGCAGCACCACCGACCGAATGGTGCTCGACAGAGATAGCGGCATCCGTGAAACACCGCCACTGAGTGTCGACATCGTTACCAGAACATTGTGCGCTAGAGCTTAAGTCAGAGTGACGGGGAGGATCGTTTGTCGGAGACTTGTTGGCGGTTTGCCAATCATGTAAGAATTGCAAGCCTTGAGAGACAAGAGCATGGGGTGCAATCCTCTTGTTGTTCCATAATAGCTCATTTCTTGCTGACCAGATTTTCCAAGACAAAATGCAAAACTCTTCAACTAAATCACATCTACCAGCAGCGATGAGGTCTGCAAAGCAATGATGGAAGGATTGCTGTATAAAGGACCCACCTTTACCCCACACATTCCATACAGCAGAGGCAAGTTCGCAATGCAATAAAGCGTGAGACACATCTTCATCCAAAGCGCAGCGAGGGCATCTCGTAGGTAACGGTAGGCCACGGGAAGCAAGTCGAACTTTAACTGGTAGGACATCACGTAAAGCACGCCATGTGAACTCACGTACTTTTGGCGGCACTTTTAATTTCCATAAAGTAATCCAAGGAAGACCACTCTCAATATGATTTGGTCCGTAATGCAATCGATGTGATACGTGATAAGCCGAACGAACAGTGAAGCGACCTTTCTTGTCATAATGCCATATAAGCCGATCATTAACATTTGAAGCTGGTAAAGGGATGGAAAAGATAGCAGAGGCATCATGCTCACTAAAAATCCCACGAACAGTAGGCTCATCCCAAGCGCTGCCATCAGCGGTTTTCAGATCGGCCACAGTCATATTTCCAACAATTTCAGCAACATCGGAAGATACAAAAAAGTCCCTATCACGTGGCAACCAAGGATCCCGCAATACCGATATCGAAGAACCATTACCAACACGCCAACGCAACCCCTCTGAAAGTAAATGACGAACCTGAAAAAGGCCTCGCCAGGTAAAACTTGGATTCGATCCTAAGGACGCAGCAAGAAATGTGCCGTTTGGGTAGTATTTGGCTTTATACAACCTAGCGAGAAGTGAGGACTGATCAGAAAGAAGCCTCCATCCTTGCTTAGCCAGCATGGCTTCATTAAAACATCGCAAAGCTCGGAAACCCATACCGCCATCAACTTTGCTAGTACACATGCGATCCCAACGCATCCAATGAAGTTTCCGACCTCCACCCTCTTTTGTACCCCACCAGAAAGAGTTCATCATACGTTGTAATTCGTCGCACAATGAAACAGGAAGCAAAAAGACGCTCATACAATAAGTGGGTACAGCTTGGGCAACAGATTTAAGCAATATCTCCTTACCAGCACGAGAAAGCGACTTAGTTTGCCACTGATGAATGCGAGCCCATACCTTGTCTTTCAAAAACGCAAAGACTGCTTTCTTGCTGCGACCAATAAGAGAGGGAACCCCCAGATATCTACTGTGATCGATAGACTGATGGACACCCAAAACTGAAGAAAGATTCGGTCGAATAAAAGCGGGAACATTTGTGCTAAAGAAGATACCAGATTTAGTCAAGTTCACTGCTTGCCCAGAGGCTTCCTCATAAACCTGCAGTATCTGACGAATGGCATTGCACTGTTCGATGGTGGCACGAAAGAAAAGAAATGAATCATCCGCGAATAACAAGTGGCTTACCGAAGGGCTATTAGCACATATACGAACCCCTGAGATAACACCTCGACTCTCAGCATCATTCAAGAGAGCAGTGAGGCCTTCTGCACAGAACAGATACAAATACTGGGACAAGGGATCACCTTGCCGCAACCCACGTTGAGAGACAATTGGACCCTCAACGTCACCATTGATCGAAATCGAGTATGGAACATTGCGAACACACAACATCATTAAATCGATCCACCTGCGTGTAAACCCAAGGGCGCGCATCATACTCTCAAGGAAAGTCCAGTCGACGCGGTCATAAGCTTTGCTAATGTCGATCTTTAGAGCAATATCACCTGTAGCCCTGCTTGTCCGTGTACGCATATAATGAAGTAATTCAAAAGCCACAAGTACGTTATCAGTAATAAGACGACCAGAAACAAAAGCAGATTGGTTTTCAGAGACAATACGAGGGAGTAACCTTTTCAATCTATTTGCTAAGACCTTCGCCACGATTTTGTATAACACATTACACAATGCAATGGGTCGGAGATCTTTTAGAGTGTCAGGATTCGATACTTTAGGCACAAGAACGATAATTGTATCTGTCAGAGTAGTAGGAAAAGTACTACTTTCTAACCAATGAGTACAAGCTGCCACGATGTCATCTCCGATAATATGCCAAAATTTCTGAAAAAATGCCGGATTAAGACCATCAGGGCCTGGAGCTTTATCCGGATGCATGGAGAATACCGCTTTCCTAAATTCAGCCGCGGTGAAAGGGGCTACAAGCAAAGCATTATCATCGTCTGTAACTCGAGTATGGACAAGACTAGTAACATGTTCGTGATTAGCAGAACCTCTAGCATATAAAGATGAAAAGTAATCCCTTACAATTCGGTGCAGACCTGCAGAATCAGTGACCACATTACCTGCTTCGTCTTGCAATTTGGTTATCGTATTCCGCCGTTTCCGCTCGGACGCGACCAAGTGATAAAATTTCGTGTTCTGATCCCCGGCTTTATTCCAAAACTGTTTGGCATGTTGCTTCCACTTGGTATTTTCTAGAGCAAGAATATCACGCCATTCCTTCATTAGTCTTGTAAATTCGGTTCCATCCCCCTCATTGCCTCTATTATCACGACGTAAGACTTCAAGACGGGATCTAATACGCTTTTTGTTTTCTCGAATGTCACGGTTAAAGTCCGTTCCCCAAGATTCGAGGGCAGTGATCACCAATTGCTTTTGGCGCATAACATCATGACCAATCTGCTTCCATCCATTCGAGACAACCTGAGATACACCCTCACACATTAACCACCTGTTATCAAAGCGGAAACGTCGCTCTTTCCATCTAGTAGCACATGGATTTAATTGCAATAACACCGGAGAATGATCGGAAACGGGTGCGATTACAGAACGAACAACGGCGGACGTAAAACGAGAGGACCATGGTGTGTTAGCAAAAGCACGGTCAAGCCTTTCTTTAACCCATCTATTTGTGCCTCTGCCACGTTCCCAAGTAAACGGATACCCTTGCCATTCCACTTCGTGTAAATCGCATTCTTCTAATGCCCGTCGAAAACCAGAAAATAAGTAGGGGGGATGAACGCAGCCACCCTCTTTGTCGGCAGTGAATAACAAATCATTAAAATCACCGATAATCATCCAAGGCATAGTATGTCCACGATTAAGAGATCGAATTAAATCCCAAGAGGCCCGACGACGAAAACGTTCCGGAAAACCGTAAAAACAAGACATTCCCCAAACAAAACCATCTGTCGAATGAACATCAAACTCAATCGCATTCTGACAATGGCGAATTCGCTGAACACCACAACTAGCATTCCAAAGAGCAGCTAAACCACCTGATCGACCAACACGACTAACACACCAGCTTTTATCAAAATGAAACTGGCGACGAAGACCATCAATAATATCTCTACTAACCAAGGTTTCAATAAGGAAAATAAAATCCGGCTGATACAGACGAATAAGATCGTCGAGAGCTTGAACTGTCTCAGGGTTGCCGATACCCTGACAGTTCCAACTCAAGATTTTCATGGCTGCTGGTCGGGTCGCTTCACGGCGCCCGCCAATAAAGAAGATTGGTCCCCCAAATGTTGACCAAGAGATGAACTTGTGGGATCAGTAGTAACTGAAGCAAACAAGTTCGAATGTGGTGTTACACGCGGCCTCTTGTTGCCGTCGAAAGCATCAATAGGTTGGTCTTCGGTTTCCTGTATATCCATGTCAGAATTCGCATGAGTCATGCTATCGCTAATACCCACACCGACGTTGCTTGTATTGTTTAACCAAGACCCATTCTCATTACGTAACCAGTTACTGCGAGGTGCTTGCGTTCGACCAGGAGTGGCGCGCAGAGAAGAGTCCCAGGCAAACTCAGATGGGATGGATGTTGCAGTCAATCGTATAGGACATAAACGATCTCCATGGCCTATAATGCCGCACAAGAAACAGAAAATCGGCAACCTCTCATATTGAAACCGAGCGTAAACGAAAGTAGAGGGTGAAGTAGAGATCTTTTTCCTACGTTTCAAGGGCACTCTAATATCGATACGAACCCTAATTCGCATATAGCGTCGATTGGGCCGAGGGGTATTATATTCAATAAAAGAGCCAATAAAATTACCGAACTGTTTAGCCATAGCCTCGTTCATCATTCCAGGCAGAAGATCATGAATTTGCACCCAAAACTCGGAATAGTTAAACGGGACCAGAAGCGGATCGTCACCAGGTACGAGCCGATGTAACGCTAGAAGATGCCGATTAAAGTCCCACGGACAGCCAAGTAATATACGTTCGAGATCCACTTTGTGAAAGAAACGGAAGAGATAACGTTTGGCACCCAAATCAGTGATTGAAATCCCTGCTTGTGGACTCCAAAGGTCTGCGATTAGATCTTGAAACGCAGTAAAATTGATGCGTGTAGTGGTCAGAACACACCCAACAAGACACAATTCAAAAGAAGCCGGCTCCACGGGGACCGACCATTCATCATCTTCACCTCCATCAAGAGACAGATTTTCGAGTCCAGTAACCGGATCCATGGAAGTAAAACGGAGAGTACGCGATCAAAACTGAAAGACGGCGATACGAGAAAAACTGCTACTAACAGAGCAGACCTAAACTGCGACTAGGGCAGACTTCTTTAAATATATTTCATTCCTTTATGCATTTTAAAGTGCGTGTTTTTGAGTGAGAGAACACACGGCAAGGGTAATTTAGTAAAAATATTCCCGAAATGTGGGATTTTGGGACCAATGTAATCTTATTTTTATCAATTAGAGAGGTTATTTCTAAATAACCTCTATAAAAAATAAAAAATAATTAACTAATAAAGTAATTAATTAATTATGAAATAAGTAATAAGCTAAATAATACAATAAAGAATAATAATGATAATCATAATAATAATAATAATACCTACTACTAAAATAACAACAACAACAATCATGCTAACTAGAAAAAAACTTAGACTAAATCCTTAAAAGGTAAATACTACAAAATTAAAATTTTTGAGTAACACCAAGAGAAAAATACTAAAAAACTTATGAAAACGACAAGGATCTATTTATAAGAAATCATTTATCTGTATTATAATATGTCAAAGTTCTCTATTGTTGATCATGCCATTTGTAAGTTTCAGCATTATCATATCATTCTTAATTATTTAAAAAACAAATCTTCTTAAGTTTTTTTTTTACTGTCTCTAAGTATAATTCTCTTGTATCTTCTCACTGAAATATCTGAGTGTCTCCTCTTAATATGATCAAACTACCTAAGCCTTGTATTTATACGAGAGTATACACAAATGCAAATTTTCAAATTATTTTGAAAATTAACTTGTAATTTATGGACTGCTAAATATGCCAAAATTCAGTGATAGGTAATTAATATGTGAACTTCATAGGGGCAATCTTTCACGAAGTTGATTAAGTAAAATATGTGACCGAAATAGGAAAATAATAACTATGATTTATAATAAATCTCGTTAGATGCTTATGTAAGTTTTGATGTATAATTTTCGAATATAGTGAAAAATAATAAATTGGTAGTTAATAGAAATTTTAGTGAAGAAAAGTATCAATAATTATAATCAAATGCCTTCTAGAAGAGATAATTAAATATTAAACTAACACAAATTTGAGTTATAAAGATGTGAATCATTTAAAATATTTATAAAGTATAATAGACAAAAAATATGTTGAATTTGTTAATACTAGTTAGCTCAAATATACTATTTAATTTAAGTGAATAATTTAGAGACGAAATTTGTAAAGTGTTAAGTTACTTAGGGCCTGTTTGGTTTGATGTTAATTAATGGAATGGAATGGAACGAAATGGAACGGTTTATAATAGAATATAATATAATATAGTGAAAAGTTATTTGGGAGGAATAGAAGGGTTCATAATGTAATGTAGTGAAATATTATTTGGAAGATAGATGAAATGAAATGAAATGTATAATAAATGACTATTATACCCCTTACATTAAAATGGTTATTGCAGGAGGTTTAACACTATAATTTTAAAACAAAAATCATGTCTGATTAAAAAGCCATGGTTGTGACTTTAATAATTAAATAATAAAATTTTTATTAAAATAAGTCACAACCTTGACAAATAAAATTTTTAATATATTTTATATTTTAAAATAATAAATATTTTACTATTTTATTATTAATTATATATAATTTATTATTAATTATATAAAAATATTATTTATTTATTTATTTTATTCTATTCTATGTGATTTATATTTAAAAATATTTTATTTATATTTATATTTATATATAAATAATTGGTATTACGGTAAAGAGAAATAAATGGTATTACGAAAAATAATTGTTATTACGAAAATAATAATAAATATATAGAAATGTGTTGGTTCTTATTAGAGTAAGGAGAAATAATTGGTATTACGAAAAATTACTGAGGGTATATTAGGTAGTATATGTTTATTAGTTTACGTTCCATCATAAATCTCTCGAATCGGAAGTTTTTTATTTTTACTGTTTAGGATGTAACGGAGCGTAACATGAAACTTTCCGCTTTCATCTCATTCCATTACATTCTATTATAAAACTTCCTTCCAAACGATAGAAGTGTGTTACGTTTCATCTCGTTCCATTAATTAACATCCAACCAAACATGCCCTTAGTATATGCTCCAATATTAATAATTACAAATTTTAGTTAAATATAAAAATTTGAAAGATATATACCCCTATTGTGAACTATATAAAATTATATTATGAGTTATTAAGTATATTTGATCATTTATTTAATATATACTTGAATAATGATAATTATTATAGATATCATTTAAATGAAGGCACATACGACAACATCTCTTTAAGAGATATTAACACGTGCAAGAGGTTTCGCAACTTGACTCGTTGCAAATAGATTATAAGGGAAGAAATTAAAAGAGTTTTGAGGGAGATGGAGAGCAGAAAAGTGGTAGGTCTAATGAGATACCTATAAAAGTGTGGAAGAGTCTAGAGGTAGAGGGTCTTACTTGGCTAGCCAAGCTTTTTAATGTGATCCTTAAGTCTACCAAAATTCTAGATGAGTGTAAACTTAGTATGGTAATTCCTTTATATAAGAACAAAGAGGATATCCAAAATTGTAACCACTATAGAGGCATCAAACTACGTAATTATACCATAAAGTTGTAGGAGAAGGTAATTGAGAAGAAAATGAGAAAGGATGCTACTATCTCAAAGAAACAGTTTAGCTTCAAGTCTAAAAAAGTCCACGATAAAAGCTTTACATCTCTTTAGAAGATTAACGAAATACTACAGGGAAAGACAGAGTAGCCTACATATGGTTTTTAATGATTTAGAGAAAACATATGATAGAGTACTTAAGGAAATCACGTGGAGGTGTTTAGAGGTTAAAGAAGTTTATATGACCTATATACGGGTCATTAGAGATATGTATATAGGGATAAAAACTAGTATGTATGAAGGGATAAAAACTAAGGTAAGGCCAATAGGAAGAGATATATAAAATTTTTCTATCAATACTAGGCTACACCAAGGCTCCTCATTGAGCCCTTTTCTTGTTTGCAGTAATGATGGATGAGCTCACCAAGAATATTCAAGGAGATGTGCCTTCGTATGTGTTGTTTACCGATGATATTATCTTAGTAGATGAGACAAAAGAGGGTGTCAATGTCAAGCTAAAACGTTGGAAGGATATGTTAAAGTTGAAGGGCATTAAATTGAGTAGGACTAAGATTGAGTACTTAGAAGTAACTTTTTAGGCGATAAGGTGGCTTCCGATGTAGAGGTAAAGATCGATTCAGAATTTGTACTATGGAAAGAGTATTTTAAATACTTAGGGTCTATCATCCAAAATAATGGAGACATCAATGAAGATATAGTCTACCATATCAGACCAAGGTGACCTAAATGGAGAAGTGCATCAGGAGTTTTATATAACAAGAAAATAGCACTCAAATTCAAAGGTAAATTCTATCATTTATTGATTAGGTCGGCCCTGCTATATGGAGTGGAGTGTTGGCCAATTAAAAAAGTACATAGTCATAAGTTAATGTTGGCGAAGATGAAAATGCTCCGTTGGATGTGTAACCTTGCTAAAACAGACAAGGTCAATAATGTATTGGTAAGAGACAAATTAAATGTGGAGGTATTAATGAAAATTAAGAAAGGTGAGACTTAGGTGATTCAGATACATTAAAAGGAGACACCATAACACCCTAGTGAGAGATAAGAGAAAATAGTACTTAGAGATTGTAAGAGGAAAAAAGGAAGACCTAAGAAGAACTAGGGGAACTGATCAATAATGATACTACTCTGTTGAAACTTACAGAAGACATGACCTGTAATAAAAATCTTTGGCGTACTATGATACAGATAAAGGATTTCATATAAAGAGGTTGTTATCGTTCCCTTTAAGTCTTTTAAATATTTTCTTTCAAGTTTTTTGTTTTATAATTAGCCTTAATGTTTTGATTACGTTGTACTTCCCTCATAGTTATTTGGTCTAAACAATTTCTTACTTAGCCTAGTTACTTTCTTAGAATGACTGATTTGATTTATTACTGTACTTGTATTTTTTTGTTTGTGTATTTATTTACTTATTTTATCTTTTATTATTAATCTTCACCATGTTCTGTATGTATTGTATTACTTATTATTTATATTTATATTTATATGTATTTATTTACATTTTGTATTATCATTATTTTACATTACATGTGGATCTATTGAGAACAGTTTCTCTACTAGGTTGGAGTAAGGTTGGGTACTACTGGACCTCCTTAAACTTCACGTTTTAGCTAGACTCTCACTTGATGTTGCTGTTGTTTAAATATAAAAATAAAAAATAAAGCCATATGAACTATATTAAATTATATTTTTTTGTAACTAAAAAACAATATTTAAGTAACGTTAACCAATAATTAAAAAATTGAACTGATTTAGTTGGTTCAATCATAAAAACTTTGAATAATTTAACTTTTCGTTTGGTTTTTAACTTTCCTGTTTGATTTACTTTAATAACCTTTGCTATTAAAAAATTGATCGGTTTATTAATTAATTAAACAAACTTTGTAAACTATTCAATTTTTATATATCAAAATAAACTAATTATTTTTTATTTAATAGTCTCTCTTTTTAATTAAACTTTAAATTAAAAGCATTTTCTTTCAATTATATTCCAAATTCTTCAAATTCATTTAATTTTTAACTGATTTTATGACGGTCTATTATGAGTTGAACATTTTAAACCTTACACCTCTTGTCTTATTAGTTTAACTTCCAGCTTAACCTTTAAAAAATAATTTTTAACATAACTAGTCATGTTTAAATTTCAAAATACTAGATGTTAAAATGAAATCCTAATTATATATGCTAGTATTCCACATATTTGGAAGATATTTAGCTTAACTAGGAGGATTCTAAAGTTTTAAAAAAATATCTAACTAATGTTAGATTAAGCATAGATTAATCCAATGAGATTCCACTTTATCTAGATTTACCTTTGCACACACGTGTGCTATTCGATAAGGATGACATTTGAGCTCAAGCCTAGTCCAGCCTGCCCCAGATCACAAGCTTATTTTTTCAAAATCGAGCCCGAGCCTAGTCCTAAAACTCAACAATTATATGAAAAAAGGATCTCGTTTATTATTTTTAATTAAAATTTTGAAAAAACAAGCTGCTAAAAGCTTTCAAGCTGGCCAATGTCATCCCTACTGTGTTATAATTACATCACCACATCATATCATATCATATCTTTTTTTTTCCACTATAATTTGTTATATTCCTAAATATTGGGTCAGCCTATTTAGTCTTCTTGTTTTTTAAGATTTCCGTAATGGCTTTAACTTTGAATTTTAACAATGAGTGTTTTAAATATACGTTAATTATGCTCATTATTGATTTAATCGATGTTTACCATACCAACAGCATTTACATGCATAATTTGTTAGTTATGGTTGAATTTATTTTGATTTCTTCATGTCCTAACAAGCATTATCCCCTTCTCATACCCTCTTCACCAATCCTAACAAGCATAACAAAGGAATTATGAAAAGGCAAACTACAATGGTGCCTTGAGAGTAAGGACAATGAGATCCTAAGTACATGTTTAGATCAGCAAACCGTACATCAAAGTCCATTTTCACTGTCTGCAAATGAATGTTTCCTAATTTACACTGCAAAAGGTATGATCAAAGAGGTTAATTATCCATTCGTTACGAGTTCTCACCGCTCCCTACTCATCAATCCCATAATCCTCTCCAAAGTATTTGTCAACTAAACCGTTGGCCATATTTCTCAAATCTTCATTTTCATGAAACTGAAATCGTTCCATAGCTTCGATTCCGTCTTCTCGCTCCACGAGCTTTGCACCCTCATTATTTGGTATCCCCCTCAACACCTACATCAACATAATTCAAAATTCGAGTGCTGTATTTTTAAGACAACTGGCAATTTCCTGAAAGCAAATTCTAACTAACTGAAATTCCAAGGACCACAGTTGAGGAAATGATTCTTCAAACTATTAGACAAAAATGCGACTCTAAACCAAAATGCCAGAAAATTCATTGAACATATGCCAAGTTTAAATCTTATTGATAAGTAGGAATGACACCTGAATAAAGCATATAACTAAAACAAACCAGAAAACAGAGATACGAACCATCAAAATGCAGATACATATAAAGGATACTAAACTGATTCTGCTTACCAGCTCTATGAATTGAAGCCCTAGCCTTGCAGCCTCGGTATCTGCAGACCTGACTAAGTCGATAAAACTAGGAAGACATCCTCTACCAACGAGGGAGACCAAATGCTCAAGGATTAGGTTTGGCTTTCCACTGCCTTCGGTTGGGGCAACACAGAGGTTGCCCAGAACGTATGCTACTTCCTTTCTAATATCAAATGGTGCAGTTGAAAGGAGCTGCAGCAATAATGGCACTGCCTCACTAGAATATATCATTTGCTTTTGCTCAACTGAACCAGCAGCTATATTAGATAACACCCAGGCAGCTTCCTACATCAAAGATAAGCCTCAGTTGAGAATAAAGGTTAAAATTTGAAAAAGAAACCATAGTTACTTACCTTCTTCAGAACTCGATGCTCACACTTCAAGCATTTTGCTAGGACCTCAATAACATTATCTGAAAATCTCATGTGTTAAAATATTTTAGATAAAATCTAGCAAAAGTTGGGACATCTCAAATTGAGAAAGAGAAGCATCACCAACCTGTGATTTCACGACCAGGAAGAAGCACCGCAGATATAGCATGTGAATCACCAGCTATAAGATTACCAAAACTCCTCAGCACCTAGATTAAAAATCACATGTCTAAGGCCATGCAAATATAAGTTGATGAAAAGCCATGCCCATATAACCGCAATTTTTTTAACGTCCCTCTGAAATTCAAAACTGGACCCTTATTCCAAGGTTAATAAAATTTCACACATGATTAGGCTCTCAACTAGCCCAGTTTCGCTTGAACCATGCAGCATTGGTAAAAACTTTGTTTCTCTATTACCTATATTTATATGGGTTAGGAACTAATTAACATGAACAAAGAGAGAATATTAAGCAGAAACTAGCCTTTCGATAAATTGTGGAACTTCATTAAATCAACAGTTCCTTTTACCCAAATGTACAAGACCAGACAAAGATATTTGAAACAGATAAATCAAAGAACAATTGGAAGAATAAACCATCAAACACTTATTACATTAAAAGCAACCTAGCATTATTTCACTAAAGCTTCGTAAACCATCTTAATGGTTGTTACCGGAATAAGCAACTGCAAGCTATTTGATGTTGCCAATCTTTGTACAAGAATCTGAAGGATATCATATTTCACCAACATTGACGTTGCTGTGTTTGAGAGTGCTGAAAGATACACAACTACCCAAGCTACTTCAGTTGCCAATTCCTCATCCCTGAATTTGAGATGTAAATCCAAAAAAACTTACACTTGTAGATACGCTGTCTTGCAAGTATAAGAACTTTAATGTAATGGTAGCAAATAGGTAACACTGATCTAAGCAGATAAACCCAACTTGAATGAAAATGGAGCATTAATGTATTCTAGCATACGACAAGACTATGGTAACTTGCAACTACAAGGAAAGACGTGAAAAGTAAGGTATGCAATAGAAACAAAGTAGCAACAAATTAAAAGCCAGAGTATAGCCTACTCCATAATAATGAGATTGTGCTTACGCTTTTCTTAAGTGCCGAAGAATTGCATCCAGCACCCCATCAATTCGGATGAGTTCTGTGGCAGCTTTAGGATCTGGCCCCTACATTCAAGGACACTGGACTATGTTGTAAAGGAAATTTGAAAAGAACACACATGAAAACAATGAAGAGACATATCTATTTGCAATGAATCAAAGGATCAGAATATTTTGCTAGCAATTAAAATATAAAGCTCGGGCTTGACCATCCAAACAGATTATTGCCTTAGGACAGTGCATGGAACTGATAAAACTAGGCCTAACTCCATATCAAAAGGCACCTTAAGGGGAAGATGTTAGCCCAAGCTTTATAAAGCTTATTAGATTCTTATTATCAGTCAATATAGGAAATGAACATACTTAGCACACACCCACACTTCATAGAATGGACATCGTCTGCGTGAAATTTGTAGGACTAGACACTTGCAGGTAGCCAACAAGTTCAGACATCTATGGAAAGCCTATCATCAAACTAGGAATACCTTTGATACTATTAGAATTTTTAATATGGGTAGAGTGTAGAGTATATTAATAAGAATTAGGCTTGGGTCAACCACTGTCAAAATGACTAGAACTAGTCATTTGGATAGTTGACCCTTACTGTTAGGATCTTCAAGAGAGAGAGAGAGAGAGAGGAATAAACCATTTAACATTTTCATGTTTAGTCAATATGGGATACTCTAACAGACACCATGATAAAACTGGGCCTAATTCCATCCTAAAAGGTATCTTAAGGGGAGGAGGATCCCCCAAGCCTTGTAAGACTTATTGGGCTCTTACTCCTACATCTACAGTCTTCAACTTAAGAGACCAAAGATCAGAAATTAGATTGACAAAGAAAGCAATATTATAGAGTAGGACCTGCAGGACTAAGATTCTACGGAAGACAAAGAAGACGAACAACAGAATAGGTGGTATAGATGCCTGGACTGGATCATGAAACCTGATTGGAGAGACATCAAAAGATGCACAACTAAAGATTAATTAGACTCCAAAATGGTTCCAATTAATCAGAAAAAAGGGAGCAATACAAGTTAAAGGTGTGAGAAACAAACTCGAAGAAAGGATAGAGATGTGAGAAAAATGTTTGCTCATATACTTATAGTGGGGTTCCCAAACAAAAGGCAGAAGCAATTTTGAGGCATGAAAACTAAGAATAAATCATAAACTACATACGCACCTCTCACGCACAAAGCACTAACCACCTAATCCTAGTTCAAATTTTATAAAGCACCGTGATTTTAGATTCTTAGACAGCGCCTATCTTTCTAGGTTACTTGAGGTGACATGAAGAAATACCCTTTGAGAAAACCTCAAGCTTTTGACAGAACATTTAGAATCACAAGGACATGTCTTGGGAAATGAAAATAACTCTAAGACCTCTACAGTTTTACACAGTTTGGTAACCCAAAATGAGCATGTCAGGCATCTCAGAATACAGGCACAAGGAACAAAAAAAAAGAAGAAGTTATTCAGGAGTAAAATGCCAAAAACCTTGATGAGATTAGATAACGCCCAAGCAGCTGTCCTCACTGTTGAGCCCTTGTTTGGCAGCATCATTCTCGCCAGAGCAGGTAAGACTCCTTGGGACATTAAAATGTTCCTGAACTCTTCTCCCTCGCCAGCTACATTACCCAATGCCCAAGCACACTGCTCAGCAACGGGTGAAGAGCTCTTTTCTGCAAAGCAACGCAATCATAAGCTCATCAAACAGCTGTTGTAGAATTACAAGCTACAGTTACCTGATCAACAAGGATAAGATGGTCACCATAACTAAAACCAAAAATGCAACATTCAGTTTCAGAAGGTCAGAATGGTACAGTTCAAGTGCCAAATCAATATGTCATATTCCAGCTCAGAAACACGATCACTTAGTTAGTCTTACTTTATTATCAGAATACTGGATTGCATTGCTAAAAAAAAAAAACTTGCTCGTCGAAGGAGCATCATAAATAAAATAGCTTCCTGATTCCAAAATGCTATGTACTGGGAATTACCAACCTCCAAGATGGGCAATCAGCAACGGTAAAGCAGGCAATAATGCCTTGGTTTCTTCAGGTTTTCCTGCTGCAATATTTGTAAGGCACCAAGCTGCTTCAAGCAACTGCAATTTTTTATTGCAAGACGGGAAGTGTCAGACTTCAACTATAACATTCAATCATCATTTTAAACAGCTACATCAGCATTTTAACTTAATGCACATTGAATACAGTGGAAGCGTTAGCTTGTAAGTATCAAGCACCATTAGGATAAAGTAGAATCTGAAAGAGGCAAACAGAGAATCAGAAAATTGTTTTGATATAGATATGACTGTCTATAGGACCAAGCAACCAGGTGAGAACATGGATATATACACATTGATGGTAATACAATTAATACTTAACATCCTGATTAAATTAGTATACTAGAGATCTAATTTAAATTAGCATTAATAATTTAGTATCTCTAGTTGAAACAGTATTAGTAGTTTGATTTTCAATTTACATGCGGAGAGTATCAAATAATTCTTTTCTTTGTGACGTTTTAAACTTCTTATAAATTTAATTTTTAATGCTTCATAATTAGCAGTCATTTCCTAGAAAATCTTATATAACATTCATGGTAAGATTTCTATCTTGTTCGTGGGTATTCTAAATTTTAATCTTAGATAAGTTCACATCAGTTGGTATCAAAGGAAGGCTCTAAATCATGTATTTATCCCTTTTAATTTCTTATTTTAGTTTTCAATTCCTAGTTAGTGTTTCTTCTTCTAGTTGTTGTTCTTGAACCTCTTTATTCTTTTCCCTATTCACAATTGTGTCTTTTTGTTTTTAGGGCTTCACAAGAATCGTATCCTTCATCTTCATATTTCTTTCTCTTCATTTTATGTTAGTTTGCTGAATATCAAAAAGGGAAAAAGAAAAGAGCAGGAAAGTTAAAAAAGAGTGCAAGTTAGAGTTTCATCTAGAAGCTTGTGAAAATGTCTTCTAAAGTTGGGTCAACAACTAAGAGAAGGAAAATACGCTCTTTCTTTGCAAGCTATGCAATAAATATTAACAAGATGTATAATGACATGAGAGACTTTCTAGAAAGAATTTTCAAATACACAATCTAATCAAATCGCCAAATTGCAAACCAGATAGCAACCTAGGGTTCTTGATGAGAGGATGCAAGCTACATGTAGCCCAATATCCCAAGAAAAAGTTGACTCCAATGATTTTGATGTTGATTATAGTGTTGATGATTAAACATTTGTAGTTAAAAGAATAATAAATGCTCAAATCAATGAGGATGAGTTAGAGAAACAAAATGAGAATATCTTTTGTAGTAGACGTCACGTTCAAAATAAAATATTTAAGATGATTATTGATTAAGGAAGTTACACTAATGCAACTAGCACTATTCTTATAGAAAAGTCGAGTTAGCTTACTTTGTAGCATCCAAAGTCATAACTTAAATGACTTAATGAAAATGAGCAGATCGTGGTGAACATAAGTGTTGGTTTCTTTTCCGATCAGAAGATATAAAGATGAGGTACTTGGTGATGTATTACCAATACATGTTAGTCACATTCTATTGGGAAGGATATGACAATGTGATAAGAAAGTTGCTCATGATAGATTTAGGAATAGGTACACCTTTATCAAAGACAAAAAGTCAATTGCTCTGACATCCTTAAAAATAAGAAAGGTGTACAAAGACCAATTAAGATTGCAAAGAGGAAAGTGAGAATCTTAAAGTTATGATTAGAAAAAGAGTGGCTTCAAGAGTATTAAAGAAAAAAAGAATGAGTGAGAAAAGAAAATAAGGGTTAGGAGAGTTTCTAAAGAAACAGAGATAGTATCGAAAGAAATAAAGAACCAAGTGAACTTATGCATAGAATGGAGTGATACTAGAAGTACTTATAATACTAATGAATTTAACTCTTTTCTTTCTAGGATGCGAATTGCCTTACTACAGGAGAATGAAAAATATGTGACCAAGAGTAACAAATGGAGGAGTTATTTGGTGTGTTGGCATGATGATTGAATTTGGATACATATGCCAAAAAGAAAAGTATCAAATTCAAAGGAGATCCAAGTGTATTAGAGGAAATGGTCCATTTTAAGTCATTGGAAAGATCAATAGAAATACTTATAAGCTAGACCTTATTGAAGGTTCAAGTTTTATTCGCTGATTATTATAAAGGCTGAACCAAAAGTTGTATTCAGTAGAAGATTTTATTATTATAAATTCCATATCCTTGAATTTAGAAACAACATATTCCAAATCATACACTGCTTTGTTAGAGATGCAGTGCAGTGATGAATGAAGATCCAAATTATACACACACTAAATTCAACAACCAAGTAACCTTATACAATCTTAAGTGTGTGTAAAATAACTGATCTAGACATATACAAACTTGTTAGTAGAGTCTCACAAAGTGATTATGTTCAAATTGAGTAGGGGAAATACTGTATGGGCTTCAACCCTGTCATACGAATAGAAATTTCATTGAACAAGGTCTACAATGAAGCTTGACTCATTTGTAAGGTAATCAAAGAATTAATATTTACATTTTCTAAGAAAATCACAGAATAAATATGGGAACATTGTCATGCCTCTTCTACTGTCCTAAATGCCTAGTTGAAGTGTGAGACTTGTTTTGTTTGTCTGACCTATTAGTCCCTTCTATAAAGTCATACATTTCAATCAACCAATGAACAGCACTCATCATCAAAACATACATACAAATTGCCTGGTTTCTTTTCAAGATCTACACAGGAAGTCTGAACAGCATGTCATATTGTACAAACATCAACATCTTCCAACCAACAATACAAGGGTTTATCTCAATAACAAATCAAGCAGATGATTAAATTGAGAATATATCAAATACCTGCCACAGGAACCGAAGAAACTCTTTGGAGATGATTGCAACCTCTCACCGATCAACAACACCAATGAATCCTAAACAGAAACATAATAAGAAACATGTTAAGTTATTGCAATATGACAAAGTTGCTACTTTAAAGTTTTTTGCATTTGCAAGACTCAACCAAGACAACAGAATACAATTCATCCAACTAAACTGATTGCAAGAACTAACATTCTTCTCACCAATGTCGCATACAACAAAACCCGACCACTGATCAGAATACAAATCAAAACTCCTTCGTCCCCAAAGCATACAAATCCCCAACCAAACCCAAAGCAAAATTTAATTCAGCTTCACATCCCACACATGAAGGCAAATCAAAAACCCAGTGGGCATGCATTGATGGATCCGGCAATAATGTGGGTCTCTAGGTCAACGACAAAATCAACCATACAGAGGGACAGAGAGTAGAAGAAGACGACAATACTGATTTGGTTGCAATTCCAGAGTGTCGGTCAAGCAAGGACGACCATGATTTTTAAGCCATAAATCCAGTGGGCACGCAGAGATCCAAAGACGACCCAGTGGGCACGCAGAGATCCGAAGAGATCCGGAGGGAAGTATACGGTAGCTGAAGTCGGGGACGAAGAGCAGTCGGGGACGAAGACTAACAGTAGTCGGGGAGAGCCGATATCTTGGGCACGCAGAGATCCGAAGAGATCCGGAGGGAAGAATACACATGCTGGAGTCAGGGACGAAGACCAGTCGGGGACGAAGACGAATAGCAGTCGGGGGAGAGCCGGAGTCGGGGAAGAAAACGGACGCTGGTGTCGTGGGCAAATGAGTCAAACGAAGGATGTAAGTCGCGGAGACAGGGATATGTTGTCCCTATCCTCCCTTTTTCGGAGAGACACAAATTCGTGTCCCTGTCTCTGGAAACAAACCAAGAAACATGAAGCAAACACTCATGGGGGCAGGATTTTCATGTCTTGTCTCCTGTCCCCGTCCCCGGGGACAGGAACCAAACGTAGGGTAATAGTCATGTCTCATGGTAAATTTTTATTGTCATTGTTAAAAGACCACTACTTATTTGCTTAACAAGATTTAATAAGGTTCATTCCTAAGATTCCATATAAATTGTCAACATAAAAAAATCCAGTTTAAGATACCTTTATATTTGATGGTGCCTGACAGAAGTTAAGGTATAATATATAAAAAAAGAAGCTTGATGGAAGGATTTTCAATTTTTATTTCATCGTTTTTCTCAAAAAGTCAAAGGAGTTTATGTTTTACTGTCATATCTATAGTACAATAATAGTTGAGTTTGGTAATTCTTGTTTTCATTGAAAATGGCCAATTAGTGGAATTGGAAAACTTAAATGATTCGAGTAAAAACTCCCACACCTGGTATTTCTTCTCAAGTTATTGTCCATCTTGTTTATCACAATTGCAAAACATGTCAGGAATAACAAATCAATATTTAAAACCCACAAGATGAACATGTAAGTGATGAGCCAGCTAATAATGTGCAAGTCATAAATAAACAAGCAGTTGACAAACCATAAGAAATAACTTTATGAAGATTTGTATACTAGTTAATTTGGATGACTATATATTTTACTCACTTAAACGTGAACATAAATCCGACTAGAACATTGATGATTTAGTCACATTCAAATAAGCCATAGAATGTAGCAATTTTAAAATTAGTTCAATGCTATGAAAGAAGAGTTGAAATTAATAGATGACAACAGAGTTTAGGAGATAATCAAGTTTCCTGAAAAATCAGAGTGAGTAGGTTACAAATGGATCTTTAATATCAAGCTATAAGGTCATACATATTACCAAAGGTTACACTTAAAAAGACGATATTGACTATAACCAGACCTTCTCTCCAGTTTTAAAAGAACACACTTTAAATGGTATTTGGCTATAAAGAAATATTCTCTCCAGTTTAAAGGAAGCACTCTTTAATAATTATTATGGCTTTGGGGGTTCATTATAATCTAAAGCTTTACTAAATGGATATATAGACCTCTTTTCTAAATGGTGACTTGGAAGGAAAAGTTTACACAGACCGATTGGAGAGGTTCTTGACTAAAAGAAATAAAAACTTAGTGTGTAAGTTAAAGAAGTCGATATAGGGATTTAAAGAAGATTCTCTTGCTCCTCCTACATTTAAGTCCACTATGAGGAAGAGAGAAATAATGAGACATTACTTTATTCTTCTTATTGGAAATGAGAAGAACACCTTCTTTTGGTTTAACAATTGGCTATCTGTTGGGCCTCTAATTAAGCTACAAGTAATTGAACCTCTTAAATCCTTTTTGGACTTACAGAGTTCAGTAGCTTAAGTTATCATTGAGAGGAATCATATCACATTTGCTAGTATACCTCCAGAGATGAAGAATGAAATTAGTAAGACTTTCCTTAATTCAGATGAGGATTGCATAATATGGAGAAATAGTGTTGAAGATTCACAAATGCGTCTTGTAGAAAGGTGATTGTAGGCAACTTACTAACACTTCTTTAGATAGATTTGGTTTCGTTTGATCATCATCATCCTTGAGCCTCTACAACCGTGTGGTTGGTTATGTTGAATAAGCTACCAACTCTTGATAGAATTATGAAATTCACACAACTTGCTAATTATGTTAGTAGTGTGCCCTAGGCCCCCAATGGACATATGTGATTCATGCATTAACATTATGATTTGTTAATAATATATTATGAGGTATTCCTTTCATATATGCATGCATTTCGTTTATGTAATGTGATTTACATTCCATAAATGGTATTAGAATTATGTCATCAAGTATGTGACTTGATAGTAAAACCATAAGCGTTATAACACTATTCTAGACTGTCCCTGGTCGATCA
>JAOTBA010000004.1:25962953-25987723 GCA_025629845.1 Erythroxylum squamatum | reverse complement strand
GCCAGTATTCGTCAACCCACCATGGGCTTGAAGCATTTCACATAACACATTGAATGTATGTAAGTCCATCCTTAAATCCCACTGACTATTCCTATCACCCTCATTCAAAATCCTATTTATAGTAGCTTCCCTTGTTGGCACTGTCAATGCCCTTCTCCCTAATGCATTCTCACTCCTCCTTCGTTTTCTTCTGTATACAGCCAACACTACCAATATTACCACTTTCATTAATTCCAACTGCCCATTCCAAACATCAAGAAATGTCAAACACTTTAAAATCGCTTCACGATTCCTGTTATCCATGTTTGTAAATCAATACTATCTGCAAAGTATGTGTACATTGTTATCAAAACCAAGTCCACGTGTAAATACTGTATGCAATGTAAAATATCCATGTTTAATTCCAACCGAAACATAAGGTACATTGGTTATACATTGTTCAGATCATATAATTGTTTGCTCTCATATACATTTTGTATATCATCACTTGCTCTCATACACATTGTTCAACTGATACATGTTCCCCTTTCCTTGGTTAACCTACTTATACCTGTGCCCTTATTTCAATCTTGTTCAAGTGACTAACGAGGTATTATGCAGTTTAAAGTATTTAAACTGCATAATAGAGGTAGAATAGTGTTTGCATTGTTTTGTCCGTATAGTAATGTACTTAAGCAATATACAGTGTTTACTTTAAACTTGATGCACTTTTCAAAGTTATTTTTCTGTAGGGTAGTATCACTTGATTCTTTGTTGTTCATGTTCGAAACTTTAAATGAATGAACTGGACTTGAAAATGTTGACTCAATGTGTAGTGTTCTTGATTAAAGAATCACAATGTGATGGTGCCAGTTTTAGAAAACTCACTTGAAACCATGTATTTCGGAATTGATCGACAGTGTGACAAAGGAACATCTTTGAAAAGTGCTCTAGTGCAGCAACTTTTCAGTTAGGTGACCACATAAGTTCCAGTAACAATGAAGTATTTTATCGACTTTGGACTTGTGCAGACAAACCAAGTAAGGCGATCCACTAAGGTTCATGAGAATTACTTATCGACGCGTATGTTGCCTGATGAAAAGAAAAGAGGCAGCAGCACCAACTAATGGATTGAGGCATACTAAAGTAAAGACTGCTACGAGATTACAAACACAAGACTAAAGTAATTATAAGAACAAGTGCTACAATTGAGCTAGAGTTTGTATTTTGTTTTAAGAGACAAATCTCATTGATGGCTTTTATTAATGTTGATTTACTGTATATACTTTTAAGAAGCCATTTAAAAGCAGTGTTTAAGTTCAAAAGTCTAGAGTTGTATAAATACCTAAAACTTTGTCATTATTGGTTGCTTAACCTCGAAGTGAAATTACTCTTCACCAAGCAAAATTTAAGTTATGAACATAGGTCGAAAAATATCAAGAAAGTCGAATGATTATATGATATAATAGACCTATCACAATACAATTCAATGTCAACAATTTAATACGAGCACTTTATCAAAGTTTAAAAGTATAGAAATGTTTAAACGCTTAAAACTTGTCATGGCTTGTTCAGTATGGAAATAAGGGCATCGTAGCAATTACTCTTCACTAACCAAAAGTTCTGTTGGGCTTTTTCTTGACTCATTAAAAAGGAAGATTAAACTCAAATTCTCGAGTAATTTAAGAAATGGAAATATTTTAAAAAGGACCTAACTAGTAGTTGCCAACTCGAGAATATCAAACTAATATTAATGAGTGTCTTCAAAAAAAACTATAAACCGTATACATACATTGATACATCAATGTATGTATGTATCATGTAAGTTAACTATCAAGAGACTGCATATGGAACAAGATGATAGGGATTGCCTGCAAATTTACTCACTTCACACAAGGTTCAAACCAAATTCCAATAATTGCAAAGAGGAAAGTGAGAGTCTTTAAGTTATGATTAGAAAAAGAGTGGCATCAAGAGTATTAAAGAAAAAAAGAATGAGTGAGAAAAGAAAATAAGGGTTAGGAGACAGAGCTAGTATCGAAAGAAATAAAGAACCAAGTGAACTTATGCATAGAATGGAGTGATACTAGAAGTACTTGTAATACTAATGAATTTAACTCTTTTCTTTTTAGGCTGCGAATTGCCTTACTACAGGAGAATGAAAAATATGTGACCAAGAGTAACAAATGGAGGAGTTATTTGGTGTTTTGGCATGATGATTGAATTTGGATACATATGCCAAAAAGAAAAGTATCAAATTCAAAGGAGATCCAAGTGTATTAGAGGAAATGGTCCATTTTAAGTCATTGGAAAGATCAATAGAAATACTTATAAGCTAGAACTTATTGAAGGTTCACAGTCAAATCTTTTTGAGTAGAGAAGGAATGATGCAAGAACAACTACTATTTAGAATCCTAACCAAATTAGTATGTTATATTTCCAATTTATAGTATTAATAGTTTAGGGTTCTAGTTGAAGTAATATTATACCTACATTTTCAATTAGTCTCAAATTACTTGATTTAACTTTTTTAGTGAGGTTTTCCTGTTCGTGGTTCTCCAAAAATTTATTTGTAAGTTCGCAACACACATATACACATGTATATATAAATCCTGAGACCTGTTCATCTGGAGAGCCAAATGAAAGGCACTGCACGAGTAAAGGAATGGTTCCAGCATTAACAGCAGCTTCAACAGGAGGGAATTCAGTCCTTGACAGCAACCGCCTCAGGTCACGAAGAGCATCAACAACTTTTTGCATCACACCTTTTCCCCTAAAGATTTAGCAGTTAAAGATAGAAGAAGCAAATTCCACTAAACACCAGATCAAGTCCATAAAACCTTGATCGGAAAAACATACCGCCCAACGAAAGTACACTTACACAGTACAACTAGCACATTAACAGAAAAAAAAACGCCACTATAACCCTCAAGTATAAGCTACTTTCAGAATAAAATAAATAAATTCAACAACCCTTTTTAACTTCCAATTTCATGCACGAGAGTTTTACTTGTCATATGTATTAACTGTGATACTAATCATTTTTTCATGTAGCGGATAGTAACATTAACGATTGACATACTGAAAGGTAAGAGCAGACTTCAAATTCTCTACGGCCGAGCGAGTCTGAGCTTCGAGATTCGATTGCTCTTCATCCATCATCATATCGTTTTCAATCGGAACATCGCTGTCACCGGAACTAGTTCCCACTCTGCAAAGCCGCTTCGCTCGAACCAACGACTCTCTTCTTTCCTTCCCCACCGCAACCGCATTTTGTCTCCTCCTATGCGCCGCAACATTCCCAACTACTCACACGCCCACAATAAGCAACCAGCAAACAACAGGAGAACAAACCATATATATTTACTAAACAAAGCAAACCTTACCTGAGGACTTGATAGGTTCTCTTCGGTGAGAAGCTAATCCATCTTCGGCCATTACTTAGAAAAAAGCTTTCAGAGACTATTTGCCGAACCAAGCTCCTAGATCAACGGAGGCTTTTTTGAACGTGCAACTTGAAACCCCAAATTGGAGCTCAACTTCTCGAATTCACGCGCCGAATTCTGAAACTGAAACTTGGAAGCTGGTTCCTTCGTAATTGCTAAAATGCCCTCTTCTTTAACATATTTAACTTTTTGTACTTTTTTCTTTTTTTGAAATTCTTAAAGTCTTCTTTTCTGAAAAAAGAAATTCTTAAAGTCTTCTGAATGTGGTTAAGATATTATAATTAATGTTAGGCTATAATTGTTTAATGATGTTAGGTTTGGACATAGAAAGTCATGTTTACACGTGTCACTATGTCCGAAACTACATATTTGTTAGGTACGTGTCTTGGTTCAAATCTTCTATTCTCATAAATCTGTTCCAACTTTGTTCTCGCCTCAAAACGGCGTCATTTTATGTTTAAAAGCGATGTCATTTTATGTCTAAACGTTATTTTATATCTGAAAGCAACATCATTTTTAAATGTATATAAAAAGACGTCGTTTCGAAACAAAAATGGGGTTAGAATAAGCTTATGAGAACAGAGGATTTGATGCTATGTGTATAGGTATAGTTAATATAATAAGAATCAACTTTAACTTAAATCTCATATTTATATACTTTTTGATGTAATTCTAAAAAAAAGAAAATTTAATATTTCATCATTCCTAATTAAAATAAGTGCATAAACTTTAATTTCCTTCTCTTACTTATTCAATTTAATCATTTATCTTTAATTTAATGCTTTATATTTTATGATAAAATTTTAGATCTTATTTTTTTACCTCACGTCCAATTTCTCTAACATTTATTTTATAATAATTATTATAGCATTCATAGTATTCAAATGTGTGAATTTATTATAACTTGTAAATATTAGGTTCTTGTAAATATTGAATGACTTAGGTCTAATTTTGAATAATTTCTTACAAATATTGAATAATTTAGATTTATTTACTTTCGTGATGATATGTGTGAGCGGGATGAATTGTGTGTTTACTTTTTTTATCTTTTAAACTAAAGAATGAATTGCTTATGTCATAATTACAAATGTAACCATAATAATAAAATAAAATAAAAGTAAAGTAGTAGAAATAATCAATTTATAATGGTCAATCTCCAAGCTCCACTTTAGAATTTGTTATCTTCTTCATTCAAAAGGTGAAGAACAACCCTTCATATGACATTTTCTTTGCCACGAGAAACCTTTACAATTATCTTACTTTGCTATAATTGAAGAATAATATTTTATAAATCTTGTTTAAGGTAAAGAGTCATATATTTAAATTTTTAATATGGGTAGAATGTAGAATTCGTTAACAAAAATTGAAAATAATTAGAACTAGTCATTTGATTGTTGTTACTTGAAATAAACGCAACGATAACAAAACCTGACATTAGGATTGGGCATCTAGACAAACAACTAGTAAATTAAGGATTCGGACTAGATTTGCTCTGATAATATATTAGAATTTTTAATATAGATAGAGTATAGAACCCATTAATAAGATTTAAGCTTAGACGTAATTATTGTCAAAATGAGTAGAACTAACTATTTTGTTAGTTGACCCTTAACTATTACAATTTTTTGCCTTTTCTAATATTCATATTGATTGACCGATCTGTCTTAGATTTTGACAAAATTTTGATATAAAATTATTTTAAATATCAAAAGAATTTTCCTTTTGATCATAAAATGATTTATGTGTTGTGCATTTATTTGCAAATGATCATGCAATGATTGAGTATCTAATTCACTAAAATGACTAAGATAAAGTTACAAAAGGATTGCAATGATTTGATTAAGTTAAGTTTTGCTATGCTTGATTCCTTCTTATTCTTTTTTAGTCACTTAAATTACATATATGCTATATTTTGCTAATTTTATCCAAATATTGATTGTTCAATTTATTCAATTAACTATTTTGCTCACTTTGCTATTTTATTAAACTACATCATTCACACATTGCTTGATTAGATCATAATAAAACTATTTTAAGTTAAATGATGTTTTATTTATAATAATTGAGTCTCGAGTTAATCTAAGCCTGAGCCTAACTTATAAGTCGGTCTATTAAAAACAACTTAATTTAGGGCTACAGGCCAAAATTTGCCATCCCTATTACCGATTCATAATAGGTAAGGGTTTTAAATCTCTAGTAAGTTGTTTGTCATGAAAGGTAAAAAAAAAAAGCTTATTTCCTGTATTTCCAATCTACAAGAGTCAAAGTTGTTTATTTTTAAATATTTTATTTTTATGTTATATTTTTATTTATTCTCATAATTTATATTTCTTACTTATTATACAATAATTTTTATAATAATTTAATATTAATTGAAAATTTAAACTTTAAGCATATCTTTTTACTAATTTGATATTAAGTTCAATTTTAAAAATATTAATTATATTAATAAAAAGAAAAATAAATATTTCATTAGTAGTGAATAAATTCTTTACGCATTATTTTATTTTTCACAAGTTAAAGGATATTTATTTGTATAAATGTTCTTTTCTATATATTTATTTTATTAAAAATTTATTTCTGATATATTTAATCTAATTAAAATCACATGAATTGCATGAGATAGCAAACATATGGTCAAATTATGTTTAAAATCATATCAATTGCACGAGCTAGGCCCGATTTGTTCATTTTTTTCCAATTTAAAATGCCATAACAAAATGACTCATTTTGTATATAAAGGTTAGGTTTTGGATTGGGTCGAGTCTGAACAGCCTGAGTTCAGGTTCATTCAACCTAAGCCTAACCCGTTGACTTTAGCTCGAACTATGCCCATTTGCTATTCCTAATTTTGTAATGCACAAAATTGTTTCATTTATTTAAATCACCTTATATTGTTTACGTGGGAGTTAGATAGTAACTAAACATACAAATTATTAGTAGTTAAAATAACGAAATTTAATGTTAGAATTCCTCTAAAACAATAATTATACATAAAAATATTTAATAACTTTGAAGAAATGTTTAAGAATAAAGTTTTAGAAAATGGAATGGAAATTTTTTCCAGCTTAAAATGCCATAACAAAACGACTCATTTTGTATATAAAGGTCAGGTCTTAGATCGGGTCGAGTCTGAAAGGCCTGAGTCCAAGTTCGATCAACCGAAGCTTGACCCGTTGACTTTAGCCCGAACCATGCCCATTTGCCATTCCTAATTATGTAATGCACAAAATTGTTTAATTTATTTAAATCACCTTATATTGTTTACGTGGAAGTTAAATAGTTGCTAAACGTAAAAATTATTATTAATTAAAATAACGAAATTCAATGTTAGAATTCCTTTAAAATAATAATTATACATAAAATTAGTTAATAATTTTGAAGAAATGCTTAAGAATAAAGTTTTAGAAAATGAATTGGAAGTTAAACCGTTAGGACAAGAGGTTTAAAATTTAAAATGTTTAACCGATATTAGACCGTTATAAAATCGGTTAAATATTAAATAAAATTAAAGAATTTAAAATATGGTTGAAACAATACGTAATTACATTTTGAAATTAAATTAAAAAGATATTATTAAATAAAAATTAATTAATTAATTTTAATTTATATAAATTTTAATAAATTTATAAAATTAATTATTTATTAATAAATTTATTAATTTTTAATAACTTTACCAAAAATTTAAAAACTGGTGAACTGATTTCAACTAATCATAATTACCGACGACATTCGGATTTGGCCAAGATCATTCACTTTCGTGTGTTCTCGGGTCAGATCATCAACATGGTCAAGGGTGGAGCGCTCCTACTTTCACACGAGCTGTCGCAGTCTCAATTTCGTCTGATCCAACACCTAACGAGCAAACGTGTACCCACGCGTCGCGGATTCCCCGGTTCCTTTTGTTACCCCCAAAGGCTTTCTTTTTCATTTCAGGACGCTGCAAGTGTATGCAGATCTCTCCCCATCCATGGCTCATCCCCCGCTCAAGGCCGTCACTCTGACGCATGTCCGATACCAAAAAGGAGACCAACTGGGCCACTTCTTAGCCTGGGTGTCTCTAGTCCCGGTCTTCATAAGCTTAGGCGGATTTGTCTCACACTTAATGTTCCGGCGAGAACTCCAAGGTCTGTTCTTCGCCGTCGGCCTTCTCATTTCGCAGTTCATTAACGAGCTGATCAAGACGTCCGTCCAACAAGCGAGACCCGCCACATGTGCTCTTCTCGAGATGTGTGATTCACACGGTTGGCCGTCGAGCCACTCGCAGTATATGTTCTTCTTCGCCACGTATTTCACGCTGTTAACGAGTAAAGGTTTGAGGATTAGAGAGATATTGAGCAGATGGGTCGCGACGTCTGTGATTTGGTCGTTAGCAGTGTTGACCCTGTTCTCTCGGGTGTATTTGGGGTATCACACTGAGATTCAGGTGTACGCAGGGGCTGCTTTGGGACTTGTGCTTGGGGCGTTGTGGTTTTGGGTTGTGAATTTTGTGATCTTCGACTATTTTCCTGCGATTGAGGACAGTAAGTTTGGGAGGATGTTTTACCTCAAGGATACTTCACATATAGAGAATGTGTTTAAGTTCGAGTATGACAATGCCAGAGCTGCTAGAGAGAAGGAGGCTTCGAAGTCCGATTGATTTGCTACAGCTTTCCTTTCTGGGTATGTTTCATTTGGTCTTTCTTTGCTTTCTCTTTTCTTTTTCAGCGATTGATGTGCGAGTATTGGGTTGGTTTCAGATCAAAGAATTAGCCTCTATGGGTTCTATGCTTAGTTGGTGCAGAATCTATATTTGGCTGTTATATTTTAGATTAGCGCGTGTTAATTTTGATGATAATGTTGTACCGATGAATCTTAAGATCCATTTACTGTTTGATGTGAGTTCTGGAAATGCATGCTCTGAATGTCTTCATCGCCTATATTCTTTAAAATTAGCAGTCATGTTTGTGGTAATCATATTTGGAACTAAGCAAGTTGGGAGGTTCTTTTTTTCTCATTCTCCTATTGTCCTTTAAAGCAAGTTCTAAATTTTGTTATAATCCGTAAAACTTATACCAATTGGAAAAGTTGACAGTTGTAGATTCTCCTACCTATAGATACTTACTCCAGCAAATCTGATAACATAACATCTTTGGGATGCGGAAACATTTAGGATATATGTGTCAAGTTTCACATGGCAGTCTGAGATTTTGCTTTGTGAGGCTCTTATCAGATCCATCATGAAGTCTTTTGTGAGTAACACTACTGATTAGAATTAACTTTGCCGATTTCACAACGTATGGCAATGAGTGTTGGGTAATGAAGGCATATGAGCTCAAAGATGAAGACAAGAAGAATAAGAATGTTGATATTGACTTGTGGAATCACAAGAAGAGTTCATAAATAATGGACTATGCCTGTTAATATGATATTCACTCCTAGTGTTGGTAAGGTTAGGGCAGATTGTTTAAGATGGTTGATTTGTGTCCCAAAGAGGCCAATGGTTACATTGGTGTGGAAATGATAAAAAAGAAAATTTCCAATTAGATGAGAAAGGAGGAGAAGGAAGGTACAAAATGAAGTGAAAGTATACTTAATAAAAGGACATACCAATTTTTTTCTGAATGGCTCATGTTGTCAATCTCAAGTAGTTTATTAACATTCAATCAGTTCGTTTCTTCATGTCAAGGCCTTCTTTCCCCTTGTTAGACTATCTAGCATTCTACTGATATCTTTATCAGGTTAACCCAGACTCAACTTATGTGTACTTTATAGATAACAGTTTGAAAGTTTGAGTAAAACATTAGTAAGGATTTATTGTTACTCCCTGACCAGCAAACTGGTTGCAAGCATCCACAGTCTCCATAAACCCAGTTAGTTGAAAGCTATCTAAAGGATATTTTGATCTTTGTTTGCAAAAAGCTTAGAAGTTGAAGAAGCAATTAGTACTGTACTGTGATGCCAGAATCTTATTGCTTTATGCTACGTCCAGATAGGTCAATAAGGAAGGTTGGGAACAATTAGGGAGAAAGCTTCTTGAGTTCACTTGGAAACAGAACTCTTTTTATATTTAAGGGAGGGTTGCCTAGTGATATATGTCATATCAAACTGGCGGGTTACTTGACAAGGACCTTTTTGATGATTATACTCCAATGGCTAGTAGATCAGAGTTAATAGATGGACTGAGTAGTTCTTCTTAGTTAACGTCAAATAAGATGTGATTAAAAAGAGTTCCTGAATTGAAGTATTGGAGATGCAGCGAATACCACGTTCGACATTGATAGTACTTTGTACATGGATTTGGAACTGTATCAAACATTGACAGAACTATAGGGTTTTTGTAATATGGCACAGGGTATGTTGAGATAGAAATCAGTCCTTGGTTATAGATGAAAATGTTTGATGCTAAAGTTGCTTATTTTATCTCTGATTTTTCATATATTGTAAGTGGTCCTCCTTTTCTTTTCATGGTAAATACTCTAATGTTGTAAGTGCCTTGTCACTGAGCAAAGTTCTCTTGCAGTTTATACTTTCTCACCATTGAAATGTTTTGTTTTGCTCCTTAATCAAAACACAGGATTACAGCTGTTTGGATTTGAGCTTCTTGGGAGTTACATGATTATGCAAGTTCATTTCTTTTGTGTCATCTTGTCAGAGAGATCACGCAAAGTCAGCTGGAGCCTCAACAGTTTCACATTAGCTATGCAGAATTTAGAAACGTGATATTTATAATTCATTTCAGATTTACTCAAATTATTCAGTCTTTTTCTACCAAGATCTTGCTTCAGAGTAATCATAACATGGTACTCACGTTTTTTGCATGTACACAGAGAACTTGGTTTACACTTTAGATTGATGTTGTTGTCCGATGTACGGGCTTGAAAAAGCGAACAATCTTTTATTTCCCATAATTCTGTTCTCTTGACTAAATGCCTTCAGAATCTGTCCTCTTTCAGCTTTTCTCTTGTGTTGAATTGTTAGGATTCAAAATCCTAACAAGTCCTATTTCAGCAATCAACCACAGACCAACAATTCAAGCAAGAAAAGTAGTAAGCAAAACATAGAGGAATGAAGTATGAATGGCTATTCAGTGCATTCGATATAGTAACCGGCTAAGCTTCGAGGGCTAGCAAACCTCCTCAGTACAATATTCTCATAACTAATTCATTGTGATGCCTTCTACCCGACCCCACACAATCCTTTTATTCCCTTTTCTATAACTAACTATCCAGCTCAGCCATATATTTCCACTCTCTCAGAATTACTCATCTACCCCACTCTGTTTCTTTTCCTACTATACTGCTGTTGATATCGAGTCTCAACAATACCCCCCCTCCTCCCAAAAGAAGCCACCTTGTCCCCAAGGTGGAAAGAAGGAAACTGGTTGTTAATGAAGTCAAAATTCTCCCAAGTGTTTTCATAGTGAGGAAGCTCCTTCCACTTGATCAGAACTTCCAGCTCTCCATTAATTCTTCTACGCACTTGCATTAAAGTTTCAGGTTCCACCAGTAGGTTCATGCCTTCATCCAAGCAAGCAGGCAGTGGCTGAGAGTTAGGGATAGGTACCACCGATTTCTTCAACTGGGAGATATGAAAAACATTATGAATCCTTGCTGTATTTGGAAGCTGAACTCGGTAAGCAACTTCACCAATTCTGGCTATGACTGGATAAGGACCATAATATCGAGGTCCCAACTTCTCATTAGGTCTAGAGGTAAGGGATTTGAACCTGTAAGGTTGTAACTTAATGTAAACAAAGTCTCCAATTTCCAATGTACATGATCTTCTTTTCTGATCAGCATAAAGCTTCATGTGTTGCTGTGCCTTTTCGAGGTTGGATTTGAGCTCATTCAACATCAGATTTCTGTCAACTAATTGCTGGTTGACCTCTTCCACTAAAGATCCACCATCGGTATACTTAAAAAGGGTAGGGGGATCCCTTCCATACAAAGCCTTGAATGGAGACATTCCAATAGCACTGCTATAAGTAGAATTAAACCAGAATTCTGCCTAACTTAGCCATTTTGGCCATTCCCTAGGTTGTTCGCCAGCAAAACAGCGTAGATAAGTTTCGAGACATCTGTTAATCACTTTAGTTTGCCCGTCCAATTGAGGATGGTAAGCTGAAGTCATATTGAGGGTGGTGCCAGACTGTCGGAAGATTTCCTGCCAAAATCCACTCATAAACACCCTATCTCTATCGGAAAGAATGACCTTAGGGAAGCCATGTAATCTGACTATCTCTCGGATGAAGATGGCAGCTACTTGTTTAGCTGTAAAAGGGTGTTTTAATGCCAAAAAGTGACAGTACTTAGAAAGTCTGTCAACGACTACTAATATGGTGTCAACCCCCATAGCCTTAGGTAACCCCGAAATAAAATCCATAGATACTTCCTCCCACACCAAATTGGGTATTGGCAGAGGTTGTAATAACCCTGCAGGCTTTAAAGCTAAGTATTTATTTTTCTGGCAAATATCACAAGACATAATGAATTGCTTAATATCAGCTTTCATACCCTTCCAATAAACTACCCCTGACAACCTCTTGTAAGTGCGAAAAAATCCAGAATGGCCCCCGGAAGGAGTAGTATGGAATTCACGGATTAGTTTAGAGATGTGTGGGCCAGAATCGGGTAGAACTAACCTGTTGGAATAGAAGAGGTGGGACCCTTTCAATGTAAAAGGTGGATGGCACTCAGGTTGGAGCAAAAGATCCTGGATCAACTTCTGCAGTTTCGGATCATGTTGTATCAGATCTTCCAACTGTTCTAACTCCTCATGATAAGCCATGGATATAGCCTTGAGCTCTCCTTCATTTCTTCTGGATAAGGCATCTGCTGCTTTATTGTCAAGGCCAGGCTTATAACGAATATCAAATCTGAACCCCATCAATTTAGTGACCCATTTCTGTTGTTCTTCCCCCAAAAGCTTCTGATCATTTAAGAAGTGCAAACTCCTTTGATCTGTTTGAATAATGAAGTGCCTTCCTAACAAATAATGTCGCCATTTCTGGACTGCCATCACAATTGCCATTAATTCCCTATCATACACGGGTTTAAGCTGATTCCGAAGGGATAGACCTTGACTTAAATAAGCTAACGGTCTTCCTTCCTGCATTAATACTGCTCCAATGCCGGTTCCTGAAGCATCAGTCTCAACAGTAAAAGTTTTTGAAAAATCAGGTAGAACTAGTATTGGAGTACTAGTCAACAACTTCTTCAATGTTTCAAAAGCATTCTGTGCTTCCTCTGACCACTGGAATTTATCTTTGCACAGCAAGTTGGTTAGAGGTTTTGCGATACTGCCATATCCCTTCACAAACCGTCTGTAGTAACCTGATAACCCCAAAAATCCCCTCAAGGCTTTTACATCCATTGGAACTGGCCACCTTTGAATGTTGTCTATCTTCGAAGGATCCCCTGAAATCTCTTCTGCCGAAATGTAATGCCCTAAGTACTCTAGCTTTTGCTGCCCAAAACTACATTTCTTCAGATTAGCTACTAACTGGTGATCGACCAGCACTTGCAATGCTCTTCTGAGATGAACAACATGTTCAGCTATGCTCTTGCTGTAGACGAGGATGTCATCAAAGAATACCAGTACAAACCTCCTTAAATAAGGCTTGTAGATCCTGTGCATTAAAGACTGAAAAGTGGCAGGAGCATTGGTCAGCCCGAAGGGCATGACCCTGAATTCATAATGCCCCTCGTGTGTTCGGAAAGCAGTCTTTGAGATGTCATCTTCTTTAACTCTGATTTGGTGATAACCGGACTTCAAATCAATCTTTGAGAATACGACCGAACCTCCTAATTCATCAAAAATCTCATCAATGCATGGAATGGGATACTTATCAGGTATAGTTACCTTATTTAAGGCTCTATAATCCACGCACATCCGCCAGCCGCCATCCTTCTTTTTCACTAATAGAACCGGACTGGAATATGGGCTGGTGCTAGTGCGGATCACACCCGAAGAGAGCATCTCGTTCACCAACTTCTCTATCTCATTCTTCTGGTAAAAAGGATATCTGTAGGGTCTAGAATTGGGAGGTTTTGCTCCGGGCTCCAAGGTGATAGCATGATCAATGTCTCTCTGAGGCGGTAACCCTGAAATGGGTTGGAAAGCCTGATCAAATTCCTTCAACACTGCTGCAATATCCTCGGTGATACCCAACAATTCAACCTGTTGCTGATGGTCAACCTCCAAAGCTAACATTTCAGTTACACCATCATGGACACTACTTCCCTCCACCATATAACCAGTACCTCCTTGCTGTATAATCTTGCAAATGGTCTTGAAAGACACCATCACCGAACTGAGGCAAGGCTCCCCATAGAATTTTACCTTTTCCCCATTACTTTTAAACTTCATAACCTGCTTCTTAAGATTAAGGAGTATATCACCCAGTGTTTCTAACCATTCCACCCCCAGAATAATGTCAACACTCTTCATGTCAAAAGGGAAAAAATTTTGCTTAATGGTAGTACCTTGGATGTCAACCTCCACCGATTCACAAACCCCAACACTTTGAACTTTACAGTCATTTCCAAGTTTCACCTTATACGGCTTAGTATTGCTCACCTTCAGACCCAACTCTTCCACTAATCCCTCTCTCACGAAGTTGTGAGAAGCTCCACTGTCGATTAGTACTACCAACTCCTTCCCCGCAACCATTCCCTTCAGTTTGAAGGTTTGGGGTCCTGTTACCCCCGACACTGAGCTCACCGATAGCTCCAACTCCTCCAACAAGTTTGAACCGTCCCCCTCACAAGCCGGTTTGAGAATTAATACCTGGTTAACCAGGTCAGATTCCTCTTCCTGTAAGTCATCGAACTGCTCATCATCTTTCAGCAATATATGAAATTGCTTTTCACCGCATTTATGCCCTGGTCCATACTTGGCGTCGCATCGATAACAAAGGCCCTGCTCCTTCTTCCGCTGAATCTCCTCAGCCGTCAACCGCTTGAACGGATAAGGGGAATCCCTCCGATTTGGTCGACGCCTTTCCCACTGGCGATTCGGGTCAGCGTTCACCCTTTGGTTAACTGTGTTTGGAGTGGAGGTGGCTCGATTTCCTTCCCAGACCCGACTAGGGCTTCCGGACACTGTGTTTGAAAAGGAGGTGACAGAGATATTTTTACCTAACGTCGGGTAAGTTTTATTACCCATTTCACCGACCCCATACCCGAACGGTCCACTGTGGGTCTTAGCTCCTTTACCGGTTTGGGTGGGTTGGCTCATAAGGGCCCAATTTCTTCCTTCAGTCACCTGAGCCATTTCCATCAACTGCACGAGAGAATCCGTTTGAAGCAGCTGTAGCTCGGTCTTTATCTCCTCCTTCAATCCATTTACATACGCAGCTGTTACGACTTCCGATGGAATCCCTCTTAACATTGACGACACCGCCTCGAACTCTCGGTTGTACTCCGCCACTGTTCCCAGCTGGTGTAACCTCATGAGAGCTGTCAGAGGATTGCCTGCCTGAGTACTGCCGAAACGACGCACCACCGCAGTCTTGAAGGTAGACCAGTCCTTCATCGGCGACCACCCTTCTCTCCACAAGAACCAACTCAAAGCCTCACCCTCCATGCATACTGCCACCGCCGCCAGTCTCCCCGCTACCGACACTCCATTCAGATCAAAATACCTTTCGACCTTAAATAACCACCCAAAAGGATCTTCTCCATAAAATACCGGAATCTCCAACTTCCGATGAAATTTTTCCTTCGTCAGCAACTCTTCCTCTAATGGTGTTTCAGCTTGACTCCTCAAATCTATATTGTCATCGGTGTCTTCTCTCGGTGCTTTCCCTTTACTCCGATGTCCCAACGATTCCTGAATCTGTCGCATACATTCAAACAATGATGCCATGTCGCCTACCATTTTGTCAACTTTTTTTTCCACCGTATTCATTTTTTCGTCCACCAATCCCAGATCTTCCGTCAACTTCAACATTTCTCTTTCAATATTATCAACTCTGGAATCCATCCTAGTTACGACCATCCCAGTCTCACAACTGCTCTGATACCAAAATGTTAGGATTCAAAATCCTAACAAGTCCTATTTCAACAATCAACCACAGACCAACAATTCAAACAAGGAAAGCAGTAAGCAAAACAGAGAAGAATGAAGTATGAATGGCTATTCAGTATATTCGATATAGTAACCGGCTAAGCTTCGAGGTCTAGCAAACCTCCTCAGTACAATATTCTCATAACAAATTCATTGTGATGCCTTCTACCCGACCCCACACAATCCTTTTATTCCCTTTTGCTATAACTAACTATCCAGCTCAGCCATATATTTCCACTCTCACCGAATTACTCATCTACCCCACTCTGTTTCTTTTCCTACTATACTGCTGTTGATATCGAGTCTCAACAGTCACAAATCTTTAATAGGAAAGGTAGAGTTAATGAAGGATTATGAAGAACCTGAAACCAAGATATCATCTACATGAACCAAAAGAAACATGGTGTGAGAGGGGTGATGTGAAGAAACAAAGAGGTGTAAGACTTGGAAGAGACAAAGTTAAGCCGAAGTAGCTTCTAACTCAATCAATGGAACCAAGTCTGAGGAGCTTGTTTGAGACCAGAGAGCTTTGTGAAGATAACAAACATAAGTGGGATGGTGAGGATCTGTAAAACTAAGAGGTTGAGATACATCAAACTGGTTCGTAGAGATACATCAAATTTGTGCCATTGATGTTATTTGGAGATGAAGAATCAGAGTCGTCTGCTAGTTGTGGAAAAGTGTTGTCAATGAAGCTAAGAAGATAAAAGATAATTAGGACAACTTGAACTTGATTACACCATATCAGGTAATTATTTGTTGAATTCAAAAGAATTGTGAGTTGATTGAATGTTAAAGTAGAAGTTGTGTTTTCTGCCAATGGTGATTGAATTGGAAGGTATTAATAATGTTGATATTACTATAGATAATACTAGTTTGATGAAAAATGAAGTGTTTGGGTGTTGTTGGTTGGATGTATGGTCTTAGTGGAGAAGAATAAGAGAGAATATACAGCAGAAAAGATTGATAAATAATCAAGAGAATAATGTCATCCTTACCAGTAACAGATCATAGTTATTTTGATTATGGTAAGATCATATGTTATCAAATACCAATTAAAAATTTTCCTAGTTGTTGAGATAGTTGAAGTTATGACTTATGACCATTTAACATACCAATTAAGCAAAATGTATATTTACACCTAATACTAAGAAATATGTTTAGTTACAAGCAACAGAAAACTTGTCAAGGAGGTAATTAATTATGCAGTACTTACCACCAGGGAGTTCTGGTATTCAGAAATCCTATCTCCGAACAAGGTGAACCTGTGGACACTTTCTTTGTCTCAAAAAACTTGAATGACTTCAGTGGACAGCCATCTTCTAATTCTTCTGGTGCTTTAATTTCCACCTTCTACGAAAATAATTGCGAAGATTGCTTTTACTAATGTGGATATGGAACAACTTATGCTACATGTATTCAGTTATCTTTGTCAGAGAAGAATTCAACCTATACTATACACCATTTCTAGCACACCTTGACACACATAAATTAACTTGTTTCCAACAAATGTTCTTCTAGTATTTAGAATAATGACACAATTAAAGATGCAGAATAAATCGAAAGATATGCTATTTATCACACAAGCCTTAAATGGTGATTAAATTGATTTGAGTAAAGGCTATTTATCATATATCTCATAAGCTTATTAAGAGGAAAAAAGAAAAAAGAAGGATACCTGCTGGGTATCTTCCATATGGTCAATCCAGTCATGAATCATGAATTGGATCCAAGAGCATGCTATCACGTTGAGTTGCTTCCCACTGTCTATGAATTTCTTCCTTCCCAATAGCTTATTGGCTACTAAAGTTGGGTGAGGATCTAATAACTGCACAAATTTAACATTTACATAAACATCTTCACTTGATATCGTATGAGCATATAATATCGTATTGACATTTCTTTAGTATAACTATTTAATAGTATCGTATTTACGTGGGCCAAATGAGGCAAGTAGGGTACAATTTTTACTCACTCACTTATAAAACTTATAGTTAAAATTATAAACCAGATATCATGTGCTCATATTTGTAACAATATAACAGTTCTTCACTCTAATGTACGAGGAGGCTGGTTTGCTTAGAAGATGATAAAGTACAAGAGGCGTGTAGGATGCGAAGCGGACGTCCTGCCGTAACTCTTTTTATGGCGCATGGCAGTGCATAGATCACCAATTAAAAACGCAAATCGATATATTCATCAGAACGGAATGTATATGCATTTATATATCATGACTTCCGCATAGATAGGTGCCCTACGAAACTCTTTTCAGTTGGGCAATCTTCCCTAGGACCTCAAATCAAACGCTGAATCACGCGATTTATATATGAAAAAACGTGTCAGCAACCTCTCCGAGATTAACATAACTAATCAAATAGACACTTCTGGCACCTGCCACAGTCTACCAAGTGTATAAACGAAATGACCAACTTCAGATGGCAAGTACATGTAGACTCGTAAATATCACTTGTAAGACAGTTTCGGAGGCAGCACAAGTAAACAAAATTAGTTGAACCCTCCAATCTTAAGTTCAACAAACTTTAATGTGCTTTTTTTTTTACTGACAATTCGGACTATGAATGAAGTTAACTGATAATTTTTAGCTCTGTCGCGTCACGTTCCAGCTGATACAACGAAAAAATGGAAAAGAAAGAGCAGTTACATACCTCATAAGCTGAAGTTGCAGGAAGCATATTGCGACCGAAAAATGTGCCGTAGCTCCCCACAGAGTCGTCTATGGGGTGGTTGCATTTGCCATCAGCTGTTCGGTAACTGACTTCGTTGGTATCATACTTCTTACCGGTGGTTCCTCCAACATGCAACAGATTATAACGTTGGTGTAAGTGTCTTCGAATACCCAAATAAACGAGTCCCCCAAGTACCGGCAATCTATGCCATAACCCCAGCTTGTCTACCAAATGTATAACCTGTGGCACGAAAAAACAAAACACAAGATAGTTTTAAGTCGTAGAAACAAAGATGACAAGAAAATTAACACTCGCGCGATGAGAGAGAAAGGGGCCTCACATAAAACAGTAAAGTGTCAAGGAGAGACATTTTGGCAACGATACGTCGTAATTGAGGATGGACGAATGAGAAGGAAGATAAAGAGAAAAATGCCATGTTTTTCTATTCAAGCTTTCAGTAATGAAGAAATCTAAGGAAACCCTTTTCCTGACATTACAGGGAGTGAATTTCGAGCCTAGCTATAAGGCTTTAAGGGTGGTGCATTTATTTATGCATGATTGAGACGTAGGAATGAGTGTGATTTGGAACGTGGCTTGTTTTTAGCGAATAATGTTGGTTTAAGCTAACCCAGTGGTTGTAGTTTAGTAACAAAAAAATTTAAATACAGTCTTTATCATATACACATTTAGATGTATAAGATAAGGTCATAGAATAATTATATATTACAAATAAAATTATGATATTTATATTGCATTTATGTATTATTTCTAAATTGTTCCTAGTTATTATTCTATTAAGATTGAACATTAATAGAATGTAAAAATACTAGTATATGTTATATTTTTCGTTATAAAAAAAGTAGTCAATCTCATAGACTAAAAAATAAAGATACATAAATAAACGAGTGGATTCTTATTAAAAAAACAAGTTCACTTAATTGATCCCATATGAGAACTTTATTTACAACATTAATTGTATATCTATGAAAAATATCATTCTAATGATAGTATAAGTGATTGCTTGATTTGAGATCTTCACAGATATCTTGTATAGAGATGTTATGTTTTAATTCTACATAAAACATATTCTAATCACAGGTAGTTCAGTCGGTAGCCACTAGATATAGTACAAACTATGTGAAAGTATTTAAGTGGTCAATATAAGATTCATCACCCTAAAAGTAATTAGAGATAATGTTCCATAATTCTCGATTAGTATTGATTCGGTAAATCCTTGGCCAAATTGGAATGACGCTTTGTAAATAGTTTATATATGTTATTAATAGAATCATTAGCCAATAGTGAAAAACTAACATGATTGAACTCAAAATTGAGTAGACGTTAATTTCATATTGTATATCTGATCATAATACTGTATAATAAAATGATTGAATTATGAAAAAAAATCATATAAGGAAAGCATAGTTAAAATCACTTTGGCATTCTTAAATATTTAGATGGTCGTGATGAGTTACTAGATGTCAATTTTGATATATGGATATGAATTTTTTAATTAAAGAATTAAAGATAAATTAAATGAGTTTAATCTATCTAATTCTAAATATGATTTAAGGTTATAATTTATATTCATTGCTAACATATTTGAGAACTTAATGGGTCACACATAAAAAATGAATTGAAGAAAGAAAAGATATTTTAATCAAGTTGAACTTGAATGTAATTTTTGAGGGACTTTTTTCCAAAAAAAAAAGTTTGAGGGACATTATGATTAAACATAAGATAATTAATAAATAAGGGATCAATATGAGATATTAAGTTTTATTTGAGCATAATTTTTGGTTGTATCTCTCAAACTGTTTTTAAAACTAACTCATCATAACCACTATAGTCACATAATTGTCCAACCTCTAATAATATCCGCAAAATAAGTTAAGAAAACTTTGTAATTATTACAGAGAGGTTTAGGCAAGGAGTGCTAGCTCCTTTAGTAGAATTTAATTTAATTTAATTACTAAAATTTCCAAAACTTATTATAATGGAAGATATAGTCAAAATGAAGCTCTTCCCTTTTACACTGAAAGATAGGGCTAAGGCGTAGTTAAACTCACTCAACCCAACAAACATTACAATATGGAAGCAGTTGGTGCAAACCTTTTTGGCTAAATACTTCCCTTTGACTAAGATAATAAAACTTATAAAGGAAATTACAAATTTCTAGCAGAATGAAGGGGAGTCTTTATATGAAGCATGGGATTTAAGGAGTTGCAAAGGAGTTGTCCGCTTCACAACTGGCCAAAGAAGTTCCTCTTGCAAATGTTTTATAACGGAGTTAATCCACTTACACAAGGCATTATTGATGCAGCAACTGGAAGATCATTAATGCAAAAAACAATTAAGAAGGCCCATGATTTATTAGAGGAGATGACCACCAATAGCTATCTTTAAACATAAAAAAGAAGTAGACAGAAAGCAACCTTTCGGGATTAAAAGGGATTGTTAATTGCTGATTCGATGACAGCATTGTAAGCTGAGGTTGCAAATATAACCAAACAATTGAACATCATGAAAGCTACATCTCCCTCTCCACTCAAAGCAATTCAGCATGGATGCAAGCTATGTAGAAAAAAGAGCCATATCACGATTGATTGCTTCCTAGTGGGAAACAACAATGTGTAGCAACTTAACTTCATCAGAGCATAATATGGTCAGGAGGTAATAATCCTTTTTGGAATATTTATAATCCTAGGTGGAAGAAGCACCCAAATTTCTCTTTGTCTAGCAATCTAAGGACTCAAATAAGAACTTAAGGTCCATCCAGATTCTAACAAAATAGGCTTAGTTCATTGAAAACGAAGATGGATAAACTAATGGATGCATTAAATTCCAAGTTCACGAGCCAAAATGAGAATCGAAAGATGATGGAAGCTAAATTTAACCAAACTGTGAAGAATTATGCCTCTTCCATTCACAATCTAGCGGTTAAAAGGGGTCAACTAGCTGATGCATTATCTACACAAAGTATGGGGAGTCTCTTAAGCAACACATAATCGAATCTAAGGGAACAACTAAAAGCCATCACATTTAAAAGTGGGAAAAAGTTGGAAAAACTATTTGAAAAACAAATTGAATCCCACCAAGTAGATGACCAAGAGAAAAAGAACATGGATGAAAAAAAGAAAACTGAGACTTCTTACGTTCCTCCTCCTTTATATAAACCAAAGATCCCATTTCCAAAAGGCTACAGAAGAACAAAATGGATATGCAATTTGTAAGATTTGTGGAAAAGTTAAAGAAATTACATATTACTTTACCCTTTGTGGAAACTTTAGAGAGCATAACCAAGTAAGCAAAGTTTTTCAAAGCGATCTTATGAAACAAGCTGATTTGGGGTGACAACCAAACAATCTTCATGACAAAAAACTGTAGCTCCATAATTACCAACCGCATGTCTTCAAAGTTGAAAGACTCAGGGAGTTTTATTGTACCATATTTTTTTAGTAATTTAGAATTTTGTAAATGTTTACATGACTTAAGTGTAAGTATTAATCTTATGTCTTTGTCTATTTTCAAGAAATTGGGGCTAAAAGATGTGAAGTTGACTTTCATGCTTATTTAGTTGGCAAATCAATCTATTAATAAACTATTTGCAATGATGTAGGATATGCCTATAAATGTGCACAAGTTTATTATTTTTGTGGATTTCGTTGTGCTAGATTTTGAAGATTATTGAAACTGTCCATTAATTCTTGGTAGACCCTTTTTAAACACTAGAAGAGCTTTGATAGATTTCCATGAAGGAAACCTCATCCTTCGGATTGATGATGAACAAGTAGAATTCAATATGAATAAGGTATTAAAGAATTCGAAGGAGGCCAACTCGTACATGATGTAGTTGAATCTTTAAAGGAGCAAGAGTAGGAGCCAATTTTGAAAACTATTGATGAAGTATTGGTAGTTGCTTTAAGTAAGTATAGTTTTTGCCTTCACAATACAAGTTGTTTCATTCAACCGAAGATTTAAGGAGTTCATTATTCCTTGTTTTAGTAACAACTTGTTATCTATAAAGGCATTAATGAAGTCAACTGGTTTAATTAATTTCATACATTATGTCTTTGTTATTATCTTACAATTTGTGGCTTGTTCTTAGGACATTAATCTATTAAGTGTAGAAACTGATAAAAGCAAGCCACTAATTTAAGACCCAGGTTGATGATAGAAGTGAAGGATATATCGAGCTAACGACGTTAAACAAGCGCTACTTGAGAGGCAACCTAAGAATTATGATAACTTTCATTTTTATTTTCTTTTTTATTTTTTAGTACTTTGTTATTTTTTATGCTTTATGTTTATTTTGTAAAGAGTTGAATTGATGGATGCTCATGACATGAAATGTATCTAAGTTCCATCGCAACACTATCACCACCAAGATCACCATAAGTTTACTTGCTCTTACTTTTTACTTATTGTTATTTCTCTTTATTTGTATTGTTTTGGTTTCTATAATGAGGATAATGTGTTGTTCAAGTGTAGGGGTGTTTATGCATTTTCAGATCATTTGTGTGTAAAATCGGTATTTACATTGTGTTAGTTTTGATTACGTTAGCATATTATGAACATTTTATTGCTCGATGTGTGCATTTGATGAATGTGTCAATGACATGAATTGAATGGAATTGGCTTACTTTGAACATGTTTGTTTAATTTGTAAAGGCATAGGAACTTATAAATTTTGTGTTTTATCTTTGGGATGAATATGTATGTTAACTCGGATACGATACCTATTCTTTCACTTTATGACACTTGATTAGATACATTTATAATTATACTCATTTAAATTGGTTAGCGTTATTAGTATCCTTTCATGAGAGTGATTTACTAAGAAGAAATGAGGTAGGTAAAGAAATTAAATGATAAAAAAAGGTATTAAATAAAATTACTATTCTTGTGGCCCTTTTTAAGGAAATTAAGTTAAGAATAGAGTTGGTAGTTAATTGAGAGTTGTGACATAACTGAGTAACTAGGGGAACTCATGAGAAAATTTTTGTCTTCATGTCAAAAAGCTATAATGAAACTCCAATCAAGCTAAATAAAAATAATGTAACCTAGTTAAGTAATTGGGGGATATTCATGACAAATTTGCCTATACGTCAAAATACTAAGTGATCATTGAAGAAAATCTAAAAAGATGGTGCATGTAATAAAATTAAACCTTTGATATTTTGCAATAAAATTAAACCTTTGATCTTTTAAAATTAGTAAGAATTTTCATGAAGGGTTACTTAGTGATATTCTACCTTTTTAATTGTTGATAATAATAAGTGCATGCGTACAAGTGTCATAAGTATATGAACAAGATATTGATATTTTGATTGACATGTATATTCAAATCAAGTCACTTAAACATGAAAGTAATAAGTCAATATATTGGAACTTTTTAAGTAGTTGATATTTTAAGTTAAGTTAATTCTATAAGATTTGATGTTATTGTACCATTATTGCATTCTGCATGATTGTGTGGTTATGTGTTACGTGTTTTGATTATGTTTTTAGCTTTGCTTAAGGAAAAGAAAAGATTTAACTGTGGGGATGTTAATAGATGTATATTATAGTATGTTTTCTAGGTGTTTGAGTGTGTTTTAAAGTTTTTTATTTGATGATAATCATGTGTTTGACTTAAAATTGTGTTCTTGTTAAGTGTTTTTATGTGTTTTAGCTGTTTGATTAGTTTAAAGCAAGAATTTGATCTTAATTTTATATTTCAAGAGGTGTTTGATGTGTTTGTTAGTAAGTGAGGAAGAATTTGGAGAAGGGAAGAAGCCACAATTGTGCATAATGCCACTATCGTGACAAAGGGCATGAAGCACGCCAAAATCGTGGCAGCGTGTCTTCTATCACTCAAAATTTTTGTATTCTTAATATTTTAGAGTTATTTTTTGAACCAAATTAAGTGGAGAAATCTTAAAAATAACCCTAGAAGCCTCAAGAAATATTTAAGGAAAAGAAAAACACCAGAAACTAAGTTGTACATCAAATTCAAAGAGATAAAAAAAGAGACATCAAAAGCAACTCCAGATTTTCTAGATTCCTAAATCAAGACTCTAAACTTTTTTTTTTCTTTTCTCTTCATATATTTTATTGTCTTGTATGTTGATTTGGATTATTAGGATGTTAGACATGATTATGAGTTTCTAAATCCATATTAAGGATTATTCTTGATTTGTTTTGTTAAGCTTTATTCTTGTTGAATTCAATACATACATGAATGCTTGTGATATTTTTATGCTTGTACTTAGTAATAAATCAAGAGATTGAATCAAGTTATTTGTGTTAAGGTGCGCAATGAGAGTTTGTTGGGCCCCACAACCCACCTTTCGGTGTTTGGGGGTTATACCCCGGCGTGTGTTTGTGGGTTATACCACGGCACCACAACCTCAATCAGTATTGTCCTTTTTGGCCACGAATCGAACTCGTGACCTCAAGGTTTTGTTGCTTTTGCAAGCACGCCTCTTACCATTGAGCCAATTATGTTGGACCCCGATCCTTAAGTGACAATTTAGAAATATGAAACAAAATTTGAATGAGTGTTTTGGATATAAATGGTGTTATAGATAAAATTGTGCCTTAAGAAAAATTAATGAGAAAAGAT
>JAOTBA010000004.1:25947419-25958509 GCA_025629845.1 Erythroxylum squamatum | reverse complement strand
TCTAACCAAATCTTTTATATGGATTATAACATAAGTAAAACTAATATAAAAAATAAATATTAAAACATATAAAAAAAGTCAAATAATGAGTTTGGAAGATAAACGTGAAGATGCGTTTGTGAGTATTGTGGGAATTATGTGTAAAACATAAGAATAAACGAGACCAAAAAATAGGCTTATTAATTGATCTAAAAAATTTACTTGAAAAAGCTATTTGCAAAGTTTTTTTTGAAAAGTTTTAAATTTGAGTTTCTAAAAAAGTTATATATTAACTGCTAAAAAAATTATATCTATTAAAAAAATATTTTTTTATTTCACAATTAAACGCTCATTTTAAAAAATAGACTTTTGCGTAAAGAAAAGTGCTTGTCAACTTTTCCGAAGCACATCCAAGCCGTTACTTAATTTGGCCAAGCTGTACTTCTAATGGATTTCCTGGAGCCACGGAGCACTGCATGCTGGTTGCTAATTTGTGTTGATCAGATTAGTAAATATGTTCCATCCAGGACCGTAGGGACAAACACTAGATTGTGAAAAGTTCAGAGCTCAGACCTGAAGCTGATCAGTTTGTCCCTTCAGAGCTGACCACGCAAGCCTCCTGTTTCTCTGAGCTATCTGTTTTCTGGGCTAGTTACAGAAGTCCAAGGTTATCTCCCACATGACAGATCAACTGGGTGGGCCGAAAATAGTAGTAGCACCATAGTTGAAACTAGACCAACACTGGTAACGATATGCAACGTATCTTAGGATTCTGGTTATTCCATTCGAACCCTTTTTTCCTTGTCTGGGAACAGTTGAAATGTTTTCTTGTTGAAAACCAGAAGCTCTCTAGTGTCAACAGTTGCTCAGCTCGCAGATTCTGTCATGACTCCTGAACCACACCCCATTAAAGAAAAAGGAAGAACAGTTAATATCTCTAGCATAAGTTACCTCTCAAGCACAAGCAGTAGATAGACATATACATGCATGCACAAGTGACATGTACATGATTCGACTAAAGTAACCTATAGTAAACTCTAATAGCGTCTGAGTGTTGAAGATAAAACAAATGATGACTCAAGGGTGATGTATTAAGAAACATTCAATCCACATATAACATAATTAGAGCAGACAAGAAGCTCCTTGTTGCAGTGTTCTGTCTTGTTTTCTCATAAATCATAATCGCATTCTATGTCGGGCGTGATTTCTTACTGTTGACTTCTTCCTGAGTTGTAATTCTCACCATTGCTTATGTGATTTAGGCATCTACTCATTGCAAAACGACATATGTAATATCATCCAACGTGGATTGGTGTCGTCAATGACGATGAATTGGGATTCGAGACACTTCATTTTCCTTTCTTTTCTTGTCTGCAGCTTGACAGTGCAATTTCTTTGACAAGAATTACTACGATTGACAGGAATTGAACATTCCACGTAATATTTCCAGACTAACAAAAACAAGCAGGCCTAGCTAGAGCTTGATCTCTTTACAGATTCATTCAAAGACTCGACTAGGGACTTTATACTTCTTTATTCTTTACTTTTTGATTGCTTGAAAACACATATCATCAAGCATTTGCATGCAATCGGTCCCATTTGCATAGTAGCTCAGTACTAATAATTCACCTGAACTTGACGTCCGCTTTCCTTAAACTAAAACTAGATTGATTTAACCTTTCACTTTCACCGTTCTTCAAAACTTGTGAATAGATACAGGTCACGATCCCATTTTTCCAGCTAATTGTCTCCAACTTTTTGTTACTTTAAATCTAAGAGAGCCGGGCTGAGTGTCAGTAGCAATATTAATTGCACTGCAAGAAAAGCACGGATTAGCGACGGAATAGAAAAAGTTGCAAAATGCCGACGGAAATCTAATTTCCGCCAGAAACATTCCGTCGGAAAAATTGTCGGGATTTAGCAGCAGTAGCAATATTCGTCGCTAAATACAGAGGGAAATGAATTTGCAACGGGGTTTAGTGACAATATGAAATGACTGTCGCTGAATCAGGCGGGAATTGTTGGCGGAACAATAATTTTTCAGTTTGTTCGTCGGTAAATTCTCAAGTTATATGTCGTCTTCTGCTTCTATTTGAACGTTTTTAAATTTAACAAAACGACGTCGTTTGAGGAAGAAGGAGGAAACGACAGGTGAGGAGGAAGGGGACTTAGGGTAGCGTTTTAAGGATAACAAAACGACGTTGTTTGATTTAAACCAAACGATATCGTTTGAAAGAGGAAACGATAGGTGAGGGAAAGGGGACTCGGGGTAGTCATTTAAACCCAACGATGTTGTTTTGTTATCCTTAAAACGACTACCCCGAGTCCCCTTCCCCCCCACCTGCCGTTTTCGCCTTCCTCCTCCAGATCTACCGCTGCGTTGTGTGGAGTTGCTGCATCTTCTTCGGCCATTGTCGTCATCTTCCCCAATTTACCAACGGTTTCGTAATATGCTCGTTGGTAAATTTACCTATGACCATTTTAACGACGCCGTTGTTTGTTGCTAATTTATATTAACAACGGAATACAAATGTTTTCCATTGCTAAACGACATTTTTTTTGCAGTGTTGTATTCGTGAATAACTAAAAAATCCAACCAAGTTAGTGGGTTCAATCATAAAAATTTTGAATTGTTTAACTTTCTAGTTCGATTTATCTTAATAATTCTTGTTGTTAAAAAATAATTAATTAATTAATTAATTGGTTAATTTTCGTGAATTAATAATTTATTATAAAAAATAAATCAATTAATTTTTATTTAAGAATCTGTTTTTTAATTAAATTTCAAATTCTTCAAAAAATAAAAATAATATCTTTCAATAATATTTTAAATTCTTTAATTTAATTCAATCTTTTGCCGATTTTATGACGGTCTAACACCGATTGAACATTTTAAATGTTAAATCTCTCTTTTTATCGATTTATCTTCCGATCTAATTTTTAAAAAGTTGATATTTGTTAGCTAGCTATTCCATTATGAGTTTGCTGGCTAACTTGCAAGAGTAATATGTAAATGGCATTGTAACTCCCACTACTTCATACTCTCTCTCTGTACAGGATATCAGTTTTATAATGTTATAAAATTATACAAGTATAAAACTAGCTTCATTGATTATTTTTTATTTTATTTACTACAAGAACACTATGTATCAAGAAGCAGACGGAGGATCTTCTCTCCGTTTTATCCTGTCCAACTCTGTCTAGTATCCAAAACGACAACGTTTTGACCATTATACAGAGTTAGATAGGGTAAAATGGACAGAGAATTTGAACTCCAAGAATTTAGCCTGCTATCAGATTTCCCCAGATTTCGCTTTATTGCAGGACTTCAGACTAAGTGTGATGATGAATATTACTCCTCGAACACATAAGCAGCTGCCTAAGCAACTAGGTATTGATTTATTAAGGTTGTTACAATTACTAGAGTGACCATATAGTCGAGGCACATTGTGATTTAGGACGCAGTGTCCTACTAGTCATGTCATTTTGAAGCACACCACAAACACAAAACCAATTATTAGTCAGATTTGGCCATGCCCTTCTTCCTCTTGCCATATAATTCCTTCAACAAGATGATATAATATTAGTAATGTGAAGTCCAGCATATGCCCCTCAATAAGACATCGCAATAATACACACATGGAGCTGTGTACACCAATCAGCACATATGTAAATAAATGAGAGATTAAGTGCCTAAAGTTTAGGTATATGAGCAAAATAAATGTTCCAACCCAACACATCAACATCCTTACCTTGCAATAACTTATTGCTGTGTCGACTGTGATGCGTCTTAAATTGATAAAACTGATACAATGTGCTGTCAACTACCTGTTACCCTACTTCTCATTCCACTCTATAAATCTTGTTACAAGTCTTAAACTCAATCCTTGAAATTCCATGGAGCTTAAGTCCAGTGTAGCAACCGTGTTTCTTCTCTTTCTCATCCTTTCCTCTCCTTGCGTTTCAAGAGGTTAGTAGTTGCTTAGTTCAGCTATGGAAGCTACTGCATATAATGGATGGTTTTGTTGGCTAGTTGGTAATAGATTTCTTTTGGTTAGGAGAGACGAAAGTGGTGGATGATCCAGAGGTGTATGAGATTGATTATAGGGGACCAGAGACTCACTCCTCCTTGCTTCCTCCTCCTGTCCATTCTCGTCGATGGCCTTCGATTCGTCGAGGAGGCCCTGCGGCATCTGCCAAATCCCAAGGTTTAAGAGATGCTAACGCTGGAGAAAGTGTAAGAGAACATATCCCATGATACTGTTACGTTATTTCAGATAAGTCCATAGAACTTTTTTCAGTTGCTGAAACATGAACAGGTCCTTGAGACTTCTACTTATGACCGCTTGCACAGGCTGGTCAGTTACATGATCAGGTGACCCTTATTTTTGGTTATGGATTGTGCTTTGCAGGCCAAGAACATTCATGGATGATTGACTTGTGTTGAAGAAGAACTACCACTTTTCTAAAACCATATCAGTTTCTAGCTAGCTTGTAGGTATCAGCTATCAAATATTACCTCAGAAGAATGAGAATAGACATTCAAAAGACACTCTTCTTTCACTTTTTGGCCATCTAGATATGAATCAGTTTCATTTGGTTGATGGTTGTTGTATATTATCAGGAATGGATTCTTATGAAGATTGAATGATTGCTTGTGTCTTTGTTATTGAATATCTAATCTAAATATCTGGATAGTAGGATAACATTGTATACTATTATCTAAGTTTCATGTTACCTTCTGTCAGATGGTAACATAACATGAAACTAGCAATTGTTAACTTTTGTTCGAGAGAAAAACCAGTCAATGTTTCTGAAATCTCTTCACAGGCAATATAATTTTTGACTTTTGAGGTTCGGTTGGTTTTACCGTAAAAGTCTTGAATTTTTAAAATTTTCAATTCGATTTCAATTTTTCGGTTTGATTTAATTTAATAATTTTTATTATTAAACACTGATCAATTTATTAATTAATCGCCCAATTTTTATAAATTAATAATTTCTTATAAACAATTAATTTTCATTTAACAATTCTTTAATAAAACTTTTAAATTATTCGATCTCTTTCAATTATATTTTAAATTCTTTAACTTTACTTAATTTTTATTCCAATGCTCGATGATTGAGAGCGGGGTTTAGCTTCAGTTAGATCCCAGGTTCGATTCCATGTTAGCCCCTCTTGTAAGAGCCTGAAGCAGCCGAAGTTTTACCTGTAGGTGAAGAACTAGTTGAGCCCTTAATGATAAGGTGCGCCCGCTTGACTCGCCTATGAAATAGTGTGCTAATTGAGCCCTCGAGAGAAATGTATCTGCTTGGCCCGTATACAAAATTTCATCGAATTAAAAAAAAGAAAAACATTCGGCCCGACTTTTAAAATATTTGTTACGCCAATTTAACCACTCATATACGGTAGCCTCAGTCTTACGAACAAGCTGGATTCAGTGATCCTTTACGTGTAGTTATGAACTTGTGATCGAATTCAATTTCTTATCAATTAAGCATACAAATTTTACTTTTCCACATTTCTCAATAAAATTATAAACAAAAATTGGAACTTTACTAACGAGATAGAATTTCATAAAATAATAAAAATTGAAGAAATAGAAACTAACAATTAATAATATATTATATTGTCTTTAAAATAATTACGACCAATTATTAAAAATACAATATTTCAGTTTAATTTTTACCTTTCCAATTCGAATTATTTTAATAATTCTTATTGTTAAAAACTGGTCAATTTATTAATTAATCGAGAAATATATATAATAATTTTTATTTAATAACTTATTTAAATTAAACATCCAATTTTTTTAGATAAGGACAATTTTTAATTTTTTTAATTTTATAGTTAAAAGTTTGATTTTTGTTAAAAAATAATATTTATTATTTCAATTATTTTAAGTTTTGTGTTTAAATTACTTTTTTTAGAATTAAAAAAAGCAAGAAAAAAAATAAGGAATAGGCGCTTTTTGTCTTTTTGCCTATCGTGACAAAGTCGGAACTTCGTCCTTCTGTGTTCAGTTAACAAAATTCTTCTCACCATTGAAATGGAAGGAAACAGCCCCAGTAGCCAAAACGACGCGTTTAACGGCAATGGCGATCACGAGGAGGTGAGTCCTTTGTTGAACAAAGGCCCGCAGGAGAAGAGAGACGAAAAACAGGCGAAGGTCTCTGATGAGAAATCGGAGGCTCAGAGTCGGCGATCTGGTGAGGCTCCACCATTTGGGTGGACCGCTGATGGGTTGCCGCTTGTTCATGGAAGTGTTGTAGGTGAGCCGTTGGGGCGTGCTCAGTGGGATTCGAGCATCTTCGCTTGTTTGGGTCGCGACGATGGATTTTGCAGCAGTGATGTTGAAGTTTGTAAGTGAATTTAAAGATTGTGGTACTCTTTTGTTGTTCTTCTTTTATGTAATTTGGATGAGAGTTTTCGAGGTGGTTCTTGTGATTGATTAAATGTGGGTGGAGAGCAGGTTTTGTGTTTTACAATTTTTATCGAACGGTTTGTTTGTGTGTTGGTGATTGCTTATTGCTTTCAACATATTGGTTTTGATACTTAGTAATATTCGAATTCAATTGGGCGTCTTGTTTTTTTGGGAGAATAACAGGTCAGATTTGTACTTCTCTGTTTTACATGAGCATTTCATGACCACATTTGTCATTACGAGTTTTTGTGGCGTTTGATTCATTCAAATCTCACTTGGTTGATAACTTGGAGAAGTGCGTACTTTGGTCGGCTTTAAGCTCAAATGTTAGTTTCATATCTCCATTCTTGCTTATGATAACACATGTTCATAAACCTGGATTGGTCAACGGACTACCAATTTAATATGCTGTATCGATTTAAGATCTCTTCCCGTTGCTATTTCTTGGTAGTAGACAAACTTGTTAACATCATTAGGGAACAGTTTGATTTAAGGGAGACAAACTGTGTGTTGGCTGCCAGGTCTACGATTCTTTGCAGCATTTCTCTTGCTATCATCCTATCCTGAGAGCATAGTAGTTAGATGATTGGGTTTACGACATTTGCAAATTTTTTTCAGGTCTTTTGGGTAGCGTAGCCCCTTGCGTGCTGTATGGAAGCAATATCGAAAGACTTGGATCTAGTACCGGAACATTCACAAATCACTGCTTGTCTTATACTGGTCTATACCTGATTGGTAGTGCCATTTTTGGTTGGAATTGCCTTGCACCATGGTTTACTTACCCGAGCCGCACAGCTCTTCGCAGGAAGTACAACCTAGAGGCATGTTATTTACTTATTTCTTTCCCTTCAATATACCTGCAACTATGATGTTATCTTTGATTTCAAAAGGTCTCACACTTATTTTTGTCACCTTACATCTATCATTTGATGGTTATGAGTCTGTAAATTGTCTGTTTCTTGCAATTTCTGCAATTCTTTAAGGTATGCTACATAAATTGTGATTTAGTCCATCCTTCTGATATATGCCACATTTTCTGTCAGCTTTGCCTTTTTTTGTTTGTGGTATCACGCGTTCTTTCTATTTTCATCATATTATGCTACAAACATAAATGCATTTTAATACAATGATCCAAACCATTCCCTGAGTTGTATGATTTCCTTCTTGTTTCTGTGAAGTTAGCATGGTGGTTTTAAGGCATATATTTTTGTTTCTATGTTTTGCTTTGAATTACAATTTACCTTTAGACTGGTCCATATTTTGTCAGGCAGCTTGCTCTCTTATAGAATATGGATCATTTTCCATCCTTTTTCGTACTACTTGGATGAACTTGATCTTCCCTTTTAGTTCTATGCATTTATTACCGGAGAAAAAGTCCTGAAGGAGCTTTTTCTGCACTCATTTCCGTTGTATGAAACAGGGTAGCTGTGAGGCACTTAATAGGTCATGTGGTTGCTGCGGAAGCTGTGTGGAAGATGAGTTCCAACGTGAGCAGTGTGAGTCAACATGCGATTTTGCAACTCATGTTTTTTGCCACCCGTGTGCCCTTTGCCAGGAAGGACGTCAGATTCGTCGACAGGTGCCTCACCCTGGCTTCAGTGCTCGACCGGTGTTGGTTATGATCCCACCTGGGGAGCAGACTATGGGCCGTGGAGCTTGAATGGATCTTACCTGAGCATGAAGTACTTATGTCCTCTCCTGTCTATATACCTATGTCTCTTTTCTTTTGTAATTTTTTTGCTTAGATAATCTGCCAAAGCATTGAACAGAAGACCCTGTCAAGTGGTGTTGATTTGCCGGTGAAATCTAGAGTTTCTCTGGGCTATGTTTAGTACATGATAGATATACGTAGATCCAATGTCCTATACTTTTGGAATGGAGTTGATTTTCGGTAAGAATTTGCTATAATTGTCTTTGGTCTTTGTGAAAGGAATGCTAGATGATTCGGAGATAGGATAGAAGAGGAAATGTTTAACAGTTGGTGGATACCATAAATCGATAGGAGTTCGAAAAGGACACCCTGCTTCTGGCAAGAATCTTGTTCATACTACTATGAGAAAGATTGTCTATCCAGCAGTTAACAACACGAGGGCTTCCCGTTATTCTTTCATACCCCCTTTACAATAGAAAGAATCCGTGGAGAGAATTTGGAAGATTTGGGATTTGATCCCTAAATTTCTTAATTTGGGGATTGAAGAGGTTGTGAAGGTCAGACACTATTGTAGTACTTTTCAACTTTAAAGCTTAAAATTAACCGCGTATCTAAACTTGGCAATTCTAAGTTCATAAATAGCTACAGCAACATAGGATAAACAGAACAGGAATCACAATGGGCGCAGAAGGATGTGCAACAGCCAAAATGCATCATCTTGATAAGCTGCAGCTTCATGTGGAGTTCTACCGAAATATAAAATTAACATCTAAAGTATGAGTTTAAATTCCTAAGAAGTATGAACCCAAAATGGGAAATAGCAAAGAAACATTCCTGACCGAAAAGTTCAACGTCCAGGAAAGCAGCATTAAGCAAGTTCCATATTCTTATTCTCCTGGTGCAGAAACACCCTGCTTCAGTCTCTCCCTTTTCATCTTCTTCTTGGAGACAGGTTTCTTCTTTTTTGGAGGTAGATTCTTCTTGGCATACAAGTAAAGAGCATAATTTCCAATCAAAAATGTTAACACTAAACCCCCTACAACCAGCAGAACTATCAGTCCTGGGTTTAACCCTTTTGCTGGAACATCCTTAATAACATTTCCCTATCCAACAAAACATAAATCATATCCCAGTTAGAACACACACCTATGACATACAAAAAGGAAAAGGAATAGCAAAACAAAATCAACATGACAGCGAACCATTATGATGGTGAGTCCTGACACTCTCAAAATCCTAATAGTTACAACAATAACAAGCAACAAACAATGAGTATGTTGATTACAGGTTGAATCAATTCAATAACAACAACAACAATATCCCAGCTACATTGAGTCAATTCAACATAGCTGAGAATAAGTTACTTTCCCAAGACAGTCAAGTAAGTTGGCAAAACGTAAAAGTAAATGACTTTACAGGGACAACAAAAAGAAAGTAAGTAAACGACTTCTATACAATGAGAAGCTCCGAAGAGTCTGACATATCTTAGCCATGGAACTTTCCACACTAAGTCATAGTGTCATAAGAATTACCAAGATTATCATAGATTGTACTAATTATACATAACATTAGCAACTCCCTCTCAAGGTGGGTCGGTGCCAAAAAGAGGCAAATATTAATGGCAGCGGGTAAGTGCCAAACTACGGACGAAGGCCATTGTTTGGGAAGTGAAATACTTAATTCAGGATTAATTAATCAACAATCTGAAATCAACTACTAAAATCCAGGCAATCAAGCGCCAGAAAAACCTAAAATCAAGCAACGACATAACTTTTCGTTCATATCCTTTCAATGCAACATCAATTAAACTATACATAGATCAAACGTATTGACTAAACATGCAGAACTAAAACCCCGAAAACAACAAACGAAAAAGGAACAAACATAAGTAGAAAGCAGAATTATCATACTCCCAGATCCAAAACAAAAAGTTGATTGATCTCGCAATTAGAAGTTATAGGCCTAAAAATATCGGTGACTGTTCAGGAAGACCTCAGATTTCATCTGGAGACAGAAATGGGAACAGATTAGGAGTAGACTCACCATTCCCTGGAACTGTGACTGATCGGAAAACTCGAAGTCGTCGGCCATGGCGGCCAAATATGAGTTCGTACGGACTGAGACTCTCTGGAAGAAACCAGAGAGAGATTTTGATGAAAAATACGTATCTGAACTGAAGAAACGGAGACCTCCACTCTCTACATATCCTAATGCTTGTTGATCGCAACTACTGTAGGTCCTCTAAGTTTTAGATATTTCGTTATCACCCCCTAAATTCTTCATTTTGTTCAATTTCTGAATGGATAAAAATTAAATGGGATTTTTTTCTTTTTTTTTTTGGTAGTTACCATAAAATTAGTATTAAAATTTAGTAGGGTTAAAGTAGAGTGTGTAATTTAATAATTTTTACCTTTATTTTGATTATTTTTTTAATTTCAATTATTTTGTACCCCATTTAATCTCCACTATGATTTGAGATTTTTAAAGCTTTCAGTTCTTATATTTATAGAGGGACAAAAGGTAATATAGTTCTTGATTTTGTGTTTTGGAAGTTTAAAGAGTTCTTATAACCCATATACGAGTTTTTAAGGATATATATCAAGTGTTAAAACAGAGCAATTCTCTATTAATATCGGACTACACTAAGGATCCTCGTTAACAGGGCCGTTCTTATCGTTTTATAGGCCCTAGGCGAAATAAAAAAAATGGCCTCAATAAATCGACAATATACTTAATTTTACATATTTGTATGAAACATAAATGACTCAATTTTTAAGTTTACATAATCAACTAAATCTTAAATTATCATAACATTAACAAATATACAGAGGATCATAATTTATAAAAAACAATTTCTCCGTGCATTTCTAGATATAAAATCATTAATAATATTATCAAGATCAATATTATCCAACATTTGTTAGACAACGTAATATAAACTAATATATCACAAAGATTTATAAATGGTATTATATCTGTGATAGAGGAAAAAATAAATAGCAAAATTTAATATCTAATATTAAAAATAAAAAACA
>JAOTBA010000004.1:25920068-25940678 GCA_025629845.1 Erythroxylum squamatum | reverse complement strand
TCTGTTTTTGGGTTAATGATCAAATATAGACCATGATTTGTTTGTGATTGAAATTGAACTGAAATGGAAGTAAGAATGAAGAGGAAATAAGCTAGAAGTGATAGACTAAGCAGAAGAGATTAACTAAGATGAAAATGATGATGAAGAGTGTTAGAAAATGTACAGATGCAGTATTTTCACTAAACATGCATCTGTATTTTTGCCATATCTTAGTCTGTAGACATCCAAATGGGATAGTTTTAAGTTTAGGTTAAACTAGAGACATATGACTATATTTGTCATGAAGAAATCGAGTTGAATTCTGTCTCAAAGAGTTTCAAAATTTAACTCGAAGTTGAGTTTGTGGATTCTGTGGTGGTTTGGAACAGTTTATACTTTTTTTAGCATAACTTTCAGAATATCAAACCAAATTGCATGAAATTGGTTTCATTTGAAATTTAAGACATAAAGAAACAATTGTTTAGTAGAGTGTTTTGCCTAAATCCTTCATTTTCCTTATCAAAGCCATGCAAGTGTGACCCGAAGGTCTGTTTTGGAGAAGAAGAGACTTTGCAGCACTTTCTACACGATCATGACTTTTTGGAGAAGTCTGGAAAAGCATGATCGTGACTTTTCTGATGCAACTTGAAATCGTGACATTGAATGCTTGCTGAAGTGGACTGATGTGAACATCCTTCACTCTTTTGGTCATAACTTCTTCTCCTGACCTCCAAATGCCATGAGACTTGAACCATTGGACTCGTAATTCATTGATCTTCATCTCACCAAAATTTATAACCATTGAAATCATTTTGGAGAGATTGATTGATGAATTTGGGACGGAATTGATGAGGAGTTCTGGAAAATGATAACTAGAGTATTTTCACTGAACATGCTTCGGTGTTTTAGGCATAACTTGTTCTGTAGTTATCCAAATGGAATGATTCTTGACTTTGATTAAAATTGAGACAAAGAGATACAACTTTTATGAAGAAATCAAATCCCAATTCTGTCTCCATAGTTCCAGAATCTGACTTGAAGTTGGGTATAGAATACTGCTATAGTTGAGGAATGGTCCGAAATATTTGGAGCATAACTTTTGCAATATTGAACCAAATTGAATGATCTTAGTGTTATTAGAAACTTAAGACAATAGGGAACATGTTATTAGAAGAAAGTTTTGCCAAATTACCTCATTTACATTATCTAATTGGTCATGGAAAATAGACCCAAAGGTCTGGAATTTTGGAGAATTTGTAAGAAAGAATGAGAGTTTGGATATTGTATGATCATATAATGTTAGAATAATAATAGTGAATGAATTGTTAGTATTAAAGTGCCAAGGGCATGTGTATAATGGAAATGAAGGGGTTCATATGATTGTGGTTGTGATTCAAAAGAAATGAGTAATGAGTACCAAGTTAAAGTTAAAGTGAATGAGAATTTGATTTTTATGAGAGCAAATAATGCTAAAACTGAAATGGCGAATAATTGAGTTATAAAATGAGAATGTGGATAAGATATGAAATTTGATAATATACCCGGGATTGTCGAGAACATGCATTATACATAGTCCATATATACATTTGTGCATAAATAAATGCTTATAATTGTGCAAAGTTATTAATGTGTGTGTTTAATATGTGTATTGCATAATTTTGATGTGCAGGATAAACGTCTGCATTTAGACGTTTCCAGATTATGTAAGCTAATGTTAATCTGGAGCATACTGTGAGTAGACCTAGATGGTCTCATTTCATTGTTTGTTCTGTTTTGAATTTTTGTATTGATTGGCTACTAAATGACTATATAAATGTGATTGATTGTGTTAGTTTCCGGACAAGAGGTCTTTGGAATGTGATGTATGAATGAAATATTGAAGTACTTATTGAATTTGAATTGGGTGGGATAAGTATTTTCTCGACTTAAGTGTTAAATGTCAGACTAAGGTCCGATGACAATGTAAATGAGATGTGATAGTGAATATGATTGTGTGTTATTGAGCACTTTCAATTGACTGAATATTGTGATGCATTTTATTACATGAATGCATGAAACATAATGACAGTTGTGACCATAATAGCTTAAAGCTCAACGAGTGAAAAAAAAAACCTTGAGCTCAAAAGAGATTAAGAGCCTAAGGCTCATTATGTAAAATGAGCCTTGTATCTCCCAAGCGAATAAGGAACAGTTAGTAATGAGCCCGGTATCCAATTGTTATAGGACAGTTTAGGCACTCGGTTATAACAAAGTAACAAATAGAAAGTGAGTCTCATATGCACTGCATATACATAATATGAATGATTAAATTGTATTGAATGTAAATTGTGAATTATGTGTTATGTGACTGGGTGAGGTATACATGCAAATGGTTTATGATGCAAGTGGTAATACCTTTCACGAAAATATGAGAAATCTTGAAGAAGAACCTAACCCACATGTAAAACAGTTTTTTGACTTACTACAGTTAGCAAACCAAGAGTTATGGCCAAATTATGAGACAATGACCCAATTGTCTTCGATTGCGCGAATATTGAACATAAAGTCTGAAGGACATATTTCGGACTGTAGTTTTGATAAAATTCTTGAGTGGTATAATGAATCAATGCCTCATGATCATACAATGATTGATAGTTTGTACAGTATGAAAAAACTTATTAGGGGTCTTAGTTTGCCTATTGAGAAAATTGATTGTTGCAAATTGAGATGTATGTTATATTGGGAAGATGATGTGGACTTAGAAGAGTGCAAATTTTGTGGCCAATCTAGGTTTAGGCCTAGAAAGCATTCAATGAAATATAAATTAGTACCATAGAAGTGGATGTATTATTTCCTGCTAACTTCGAGACTTCAAAAACTTTATGCTTCTGATATTACTGCATCTCATATGAGATAGCATGCTGAACACGAACAGGAAGATGGAGTAATGAGTCATCCAATAGATGCACTGGCATGAAAGCATTTCAATGATACACATCTTGATTTTGCAATTGAATGTCGAAATGTTAGGTTGGGATTGTCGATGGATGGATTCCAACTTTTTGGTCAATCCGGACAGCAATATTCATCATGGCCAATCATAGCAACTCCTTATAATTTGCCTCCTTGGATGTGTATGAAAGAGACATATATGTTCTTGACAGTGATTGTGTCAGGGCCTAAAAATTCGAAGCATAAAATTGATGTGTTCTTACAACCGTTAATATCTGAATTGCAGCATCCGTGGGAATATGGCGTTCAAACATATGAAGTCTCTTTGAAACAGAATTTTGTGTTAAGGGCAGCTTTGATGTGGACCATTAGTGATTTTCCAACATTTGCCATATCATCTGGATGGAGCACAGCTAGAAAATTGGCATGTCCTTATTGTGGCAACAATTCTGATGTATTTTATCTTCCAAGCGGGGGCAAAGTGTGATAGTTTGACAATCACAGAAAATTTCTTCTTCCAGATCATCCATTCAGATGCAATAAACATAAGTTCATTAAGAATAGGATGGTTAAAACACCGTCTCCCCCTTACAAAGCTGGAGATTGATGAATTAGGCTTACTGAAAGTTACAGAATTTGAAGCTGATGAAGTTAATACAAGCATCAGTAAAAACTTTGGTTGGAGAAAACGAAGCATCTTCTGGGATTTGCCATATTGGAAAATGAATTTGATACGTCATATTTTAGATGTGATGCATATTGAAATTTTTTTTGACAATATGTTCAATACTATAATGAACATTGAAGGGAGGACAAAAGATAATGCAAAATCACGAGCTGATTTGCAAATTTTTTGTAGAAGAAATAAGTTACATAAAGATCTTCGTACCGGTAAATATCCGAAAGCATGTTACACTTTGGACAAAAAACAAAGGGAAATATTGTGTGAATGGTTGAAGGGTCTAAAGTTTCCCGATGGCTATATTTCAAACTTGGCAAGGTGTGTGGACATGAGGGAGTATAAATTTTTGGGTTAAAAAGTCATGATTGTCACGTGTTTATGTAAAGGTTAATTCCAATCGCATTTCGGGAGTTGCTACCAAATAAGGTTTGGAAAGTGATCACAGAAATAAGTTTGTTTTTCAAAAGTTTGACATCATCTGAAATCAAGTACACTGAAATGGAAATCCTAGAAAGGGAGATTCCAGTAATTTTGTGCAAGTTAGAAGGAATTTTTCCTTCAAGCTTTTTCAATTGTATGGAGCATTTACCTGTGCATTTAGCACATGAGGCAAAACTAGCTGGTTCAGTTCAATATCGATAGATGTATCCGTTTGAGAGGTAATTCAAATTCAAAAAATTGTAATTGAAGTTATAACATGTTTTAACCATTACATTGTAATAACCATATTTTCTAATATAGATATTCGCATCACTTGAAGAAAAATGTCAAAAACAAGGCTAGAGTTGAAGGTTCCATTTGTAATGCTTATTTAGCGAAGGAAGCTTGTACATTTTGTGGACATTATTTTGCACCACACGTTCACACAAGAGAAAGAAAAGTTCCTCGTAATGACGACGGGGGAGGAACGAGTGATGCTGATGGTAACATATCTATTTTCACATATCCTGGGCAAGCATATGGACGTGCAACAAGAAGAATATTAACAAAGCAAGAAACTAAGGTTGCCCATGGTTACATTTTATTGAACTGTCAAGAGGCTCAACCTTTCATGCAGTAAGTTAAACATTATTATTTCGGTTTTCAATTTTTCTCCTGTTCATAACTAAAATACATAATAATGTAACTCAGGATATACGAGGTATTGTTACGCGACATCATGCCAGACTGCACACAGAATGAAGTAAATAATGAGGTTGGATGACACTTTGCATGATGGATCAAGAGATATGTAAGTTTCTAATTACAAATATTCTCATAATTGAATTATAAGATTTAAGTATTGAAATAAGTGGATGTACTCATTGATATGATAATTTATTTTTATGTAGACCTTAGAAAATCTAATAGAGAACAAGTTCATTTGTGATCTTGCTAAGGGACCTCTGTGAACTGTTAAATCGTATCCGATGTATTTCGTTAATGAGTACAAATATCGTACAGAAACTAATGTTCATAGCATGGAAACAATAAATAATGAAGTTTCCATACAAGGAGAATTCATAGATTACTATGGTAAAATCATTAAGATACTTAAAGTTGAGTACCTTGCATTGCCAATCAAGCGAACTGTGATATTTAAGTGTGATTGGTGTGATCCGACTCCAAATATTGGAACAAAAGTGCATAGTCGATACAATCATGTTGAAATCAACAACTGCAAAAGATTGAAACAATTTGAACCTTTCGTTTTGGCTATGTAAACGAAACAAGTGTGTTATGTCCCTTTTCCCAGCATACGACGAGATAAGTAAAATTAGTTGGCGGTTTGCCATGTTAAACCCAGAGGTATTTTTGAATCACATGGAAAAGAAGAAAAGAGAATTAAAAGTGAAGCGTTTCAGGAAGATGCTTATTTTATAAACGCATTAGTGACATATGATGATAATGAACCATTGAACGATCCATCAAATTAATATGTTGAGATTTCATCTGGAGAGGAGGAAGATGGTCAGAGATCTGAAGAGGAGCCAGATTTTGATTCTTATTCTTCAGAAAGCGAAGATGATTGTAATTTACAATTAAGTTATGATAGCGATTAATTTATGTATGTAGTGTAATAATTTATTTCCTTTTACAAGGAAGATGTACTCAAACTTTTCAATATATTATGTCAAAGATTTAATTCAAATTCTTAATCAAGGAATGTCGACTTGGCATCTGGTTCCGGATGGTAGTAATTCATTCCGTTGGGAGGAATGTGGCAAAATTGTACCTGCCGAAGGAATAAAGGATGCAGCAACAATCTCCACTTCTTTAAGTAATCATCGTTTTCCTTTCATGACCGATCTTTTGCTTCAAGGTGTATAGTATCATCTGAACAATGTCACTTTCCTTATTATGTACATCTCAATTCCTATTATGAAGCTGTTATATTCACATTTCATGGTATATACTACATGTTGTTTTAAGCTTTCATAAATCTCGAAGATGATATGTATTCCAAAGGAGGCGAGAGCAATGACACAGTGGTCGATGAAGGATTAGGGAAATCGGTTGCTTTGGAAAAGTTGGCAATTCTACGAAGCTCATCTGGAAATTCACGTACGTATAGGTCTTCAGGATAGGTTCGTTTACTGAGTTTCTAATATGACAATATATAACTTCCTATTGTGTTGTAGGTAAACCGTTTTCAAACGTTTCATCTACAAGTTTAGCAATAGCGGAAACGTTGTTGTAACAAGGTATTCAAAACCAAACACGCGAGGAAAGAACTGTTACTATTTCCATTGGAGTGTTCAAACTTGCCAGGAACCTTCTCGGGAATCCAGCCATCGAGAACTCATTTACCTTTACCGATTCTCATGTTACTTGGAATCCAACAAAATAATTATATCATTGTCATATATCTTTGCCATACAGTTGACTATGCTTTAAACTAGTTATATTATTGTACTATGACTGTAACAATTATTCTTATAACTAAATTCAAAGTTATGATATTCAACGAATCACCTTATTTCCTTTTACATATATTGTATAAAATATTGGATTTAGATTCAAATTCTTATATTTCTACAAAATTCAATAAACGAAGAATCTCAGGTAGAAATATGGGACCAAAAAGATAACGAGAGTTCATGTGGCCCAGGCTCAGAGGCACGTTTGGAGGGACTTACTGTGAGGGTGGCTCATCACAGCCTCCAACTGCAACTGAGTCACCACCTCCACCTCCAGCACCTGTAGTTGCAGATACAGCATCTCCTGCAACTACTACATCCCCTACAACTGCTGATCCTGTTATGTCCACTACTCACACATCATCCAATACAGTTATGGGGGATGAAGGAGATGAGATCCACCCTAGATCCGACGAACCTGATGGAAGAAAGTTTATAAAAATTGTCAATAAACTGTAAGTGAAATCGCATGAAACGCTATATATGTTTATTATTAACTTATAGGTTTAATTTTTTGCAAATTTATGAACTTATTTGTTCTTGTATTAGGTTGATTCCGTCTGGACCGTGTTCCAGACATATGACATCAACATTTAAGGAGATGATTGATCCTGAGGGTTATGTATGGAAGAAGATCTCTCAGGCCACAAAGGCATTTTACTTTCAGGAGTTTGAGGTACAATATGCAATTAATTTTCTTTTTTCATTTTTTTGTATACATTAATAACATACATATAAATAGATTATAAGTTATCGAATTTATTCCTTTTATTTTTAGAAACATTCTTACTGGAATTCTGCTATCGACGGGGTAATATATAGTGTATGGGAGCCGCGAGCTCGTGCACGTTATTGCGACTTTATTAATGCGATACGCAATGCTGGTGTATGACCCTCTTTTATTTGTGAGGCCACATGGAGTTGTTGGCAAGAGTACTGGACATCACCTGAGGCAATGATCATATCGAGCCGTAACTCGACCAACAGACGTGGTAGGTCAGGGGTAGATAGTCTTCCCGTTCATACGGGAAGATCAATTACTTACCACGAACATGCAAAGAGACTTGTAAGTATATAAATATTACACTTATATTATCAATTTTATTTTGCTATATTTTAATTTAAATTGATGTGTGAATGTTGTGATGAAAATATGTGTAGTATGGCTAATGATCATGACTATGTCGAGTAATTTGCTGCTGCCATATATAGCTGTGTTGAGTACTTTGCTTTGTTGAACAGGGGGTAATATCATAAAAACAGAGGACACTCTGCCGAAATTTTCATAAATTCTAGTTTAACTTATAACATTTTATTGTTATGCAGGAAAAGTCTATGGGCGTTAGGCCTATACCCCGTCAATTGTTTTTGCATACTCACACTAAGAAACATGACGGTGTGACATTCGTCAACAGCCGATGTCGAGAACTAAATGTATGTGAAATTCATAGTTTAATATTCAATCTTAATAGTTATCACTTACTAATTATAATATAAGTATTGCCTCCTAATAGGACCAAATACAACAAACAATTGCGCAACAGTCGCAGGAAGAACAAGCTGTTAATGAGACCCAGGCATATTTTGATGCAGTGGGTGGTAGGGACTGTCGTGGAAGGATCTTTGGCCTAGGCTCATATGCCAGCACATTTTACTCGCAGTCCTCTATGTCCACTATAGTAGCATCTAGTTTACATCAAACAACACAACGTATCAATCAGCTTGAGACCACAGTTCAGACTTTGATGGACGTAATAAGTAAGCTCCAAAATAACATGGAGCAAATGAGAGCGAGGGATAGAGACTCACACCATCCACGCTCACCAGGACAATAGGATTGTTGTTGTCATTTGGTTTTAATTTATGTACTATTTAATGTTTTAATTATCAGTTAAGAAATCTTTTTTGCTTTATATGATCATTTAATTTTCTGTTTAAACAAATTCAATATTTAAACAAATCAAAAAATTATGAAAGGATAATTTATAATTGTTGACATTGAAATCAAATTTCATGTCGAGATTTTCAAAACAATTGCCATTCAACAAGTCATTTATAGAGAGTTAAAGGTGACCTCGCTTTGGATTAAGCAATCACGGCTACATTTGAAGAAGGAAAATAATTAGTGACGGAAAGGTTTCGTTGCTAATTTATATTACAATTACCGACGGTTTGAAGTTAACCATCGGCATTTGAGTTATCTCAAGTTACCGATGGATACTAAAAAACCATGGGTACGGACCGACTAATATGCCGATGGTTTTCGTCGGCATATTACTATCAATTCGTAACGTCAGTAAATATACAGACGGAAACTACATTCCGTCAGAAAAACTTACCGACCGTGGTTTTGACGACGGATCTCCGTCGATCTATTCCGTTGGTAAATAACATTACCAACGGAATCTCTGTGGTTTCCGTCGGTAAATTCCGTCGGTAATGCCCCATTTTCTTGTAGTGAGGTGATAAAGGAAGTAATATAGTCGATCTAGAATAGCATAGCATATTAGAGCGTAACACCCAAAAGAGTTAAAAATTTAAAGAAACTACATGACAACTAAGCATTCCATGCACAAAAAAGCTGGTATTGGATTGTCCTACTAGATAAAATTTAACCTTCAAAATGTTAGAGTCGACAACCCAATATGTTTATATGATATTATCTTGTCTTAAATTGTCTTTTTATATTAATACAAATATATATAAGGAGGAGACCAGTCATTAAACTGAAATTGTTTTTGAAAAAATATTTAATGATAAAGTATATTTAATTGTTAATTATTACGTGTTTAATATTTATTTAATACAATTATTGCATAATCATGTATAATTTATATAATAATGTTATTACATGTAGATGTAGTTTGAACTATTAATGATTTTGATTATAACAATTATCTACCCCTTTTTCCTTAACTGTATGTTTATTATCTTTAATCTTTGTTCCTAGATTTACTTATTTTTCATGTGATTGCTTTGGTTTCTTATAATTAAAGATATAATTATTCACTTGTGTATTTTTATGTTGGTTTTAAACTATTGTCTATGCTTATTTACTTAACTTCAATTTCTACTCTCCAATATCTACCTATAAGTAGTAACTTTACTTGATTTTTTTAAAATTGTATCATTAAACAATTTAGATAATATTAACATGGTGATACTCTTTTTTTAATAATAAAATTATTTTTATAATATTTCTGTTTTGTTTATTGCAGACATAAACACATAAATTTATAGTATTTATCATATGTATGCTAATGAGTCTATCAAAAATAACCTCTCTATTAAGTAAGGGCAAGGATGAGTACTATTGAACCTCTCTAATTGTTGTTATTGTTGTTGTTATGATCATATGTGTGCATAGATTATATAAACCAGCGACAAAAACATTTAAAGTCCAAACTAATATCAAAAACTAAAATACATGTTTTCGATTATTTATATATATGAATGGATATTTATTTTATAGCTAAGAATGTTTTTAAGGATTTAAAGATTCTATTAATTATCTTTTATATTCTAAATAGGTTCAACCATGTTTATTTGGATATAACAACTTTACAATTGAGATAAGTTAAGGTTTATTGCCGATTAAAATATCGTATTGAGGAAAATATATTTAAGTATGACTAATTGGAAGCAATTGTGTCAATTAAATGATCGTGACATTTCTCATATAAAATTTTAGAATAAATTTAGTTTAAACTTTTTTATTTAAAAAATTTATGTATATTTAATATATATTTTTTAAACACATATTTTTATTAAGCAATTGTGTTAATTAAATGAATGCGACATTTCTCATATAACTTCTTTTGGTTCATTTTCTTTTAAAAATAAATTCAATTTGAACTTATTCATTACAAAATTTTGTGTATATTTAATATATACATTTACTTTAAAAATTTATTTTTATTTAGCAATTGTGTTAGTTAAATGAATATCACATTTCTCATATAATATCTTTCGATTTACTTTCTTTAGAAATAGATTTAATTTGAACTTATTTATTTTAAAATTTTATGTACGTTTCATATATATTTTAAAAAACCCCATTTTGTTAAACAATTATGTTAATTAAATGACTATAATTCTCATATAACATCTTTTGGTCCACTTTCTTTTAAAAGTGGATTTAGTTTGAACTTATTAATTTCAAAAAATATATATATTTAATATATACATTTTTTTTAAAACCTGCTTAAAAAATTTAAACTATTTTTAAATAATATATTAACCTTTTTACTGTTTTACTTATTTTAAAATACCTAAAAAACATATTATAATATTATAAATATAATATATATTTTTATTAAGTAACTTGTACTATAATTTGGTCAAAATAATTATTATATCACATGTTCAACAGCAAATCCTTTGGTTATTCCCAAGTTTAGGAAATTCTGGATTCACGGGAGAAAGCCAAGCCCCATATTGGACTCTCCGTAAAACTGAAGAAGCATCAGCTCATTGGAAATAACTATTTGGACATTTGGAGGGAGGTGAATAGCCATCTGTTATGGCTCTTTTCTAGATGCTGAAGACTGTTTTTACTTCTTGACCATAGTCATAGAAGAGTCGGACTTTGCAAGTATATTTTTTAGTTATATTTTATTATATATATTTTTTTATAATTTTATATACATAATTATTTAACAAATCAATTTTGCTTATTTAGTCTTTAATCTATATATTTTTTATTATTACATTTGTGGTTCAGCCGGATTTTGTTGGGGCGGAACGTCGTTGTTTGGATCCATGATCTTGAATAACTTTGGCTAGAGAACACCTGCAAAACAATAAAGGCGCGCCGGGGGTTGGTTCCCGTTAGGCCCCTCCGACGCTCAAGTCAGTCTTTTTGTGAGGGTTTTAGTAGTTTTCTGAAGAGAAAAGTAGGGTTCTGGAGTCGTACCTCTATCATGGTGAGATAATGAGTTTATATAGTAAATACCTGTAGGAATTAGGTCAACGTTGAGAAATGGGCCATTCGACCCATATGCCGTTCTAAGTTTGGGTTTGGGCCTAACACGGCCGACCCAACCATAAGCCCCCCTACTCCTCGAGCCTGAGCCAAGGGAAGGGTCGAAGGAGTATATAAAGTAGTAGGCAGTGTGTCTTCAAGGCAGTTCGTGCTATGCCCGACCAATAGATTACGACGTGAGGCGATCAACTGAGCAAATATAACCGATCGAGGGTAAGGATAGAACAGGTCAGTCGGTTATAGCGATTCGACAGGTCGACCAGGCATAGCGTTGAGATCGATCGGGCAGGTTTAGTGGCTTGACCGATCAACACCGATCGACTAGGCGGCAGGGCATAAATAAAGCAATAAGTGTAATTATTGCTGTCGGTCTGTATCTTCCGGGTACCGTTCAAAATTCTGGGAGACGCGTCCCTTCGTTTGCCCCACCGTTCTGAGCCTTTAATGACCTTAACTCCCCCTCGTTTAGATCGTTCAAAAATCTGGCTGAACCACAATTATACAACAACTATTACTACATCACCAAATCGGTTGAGGCGTAAGATTTGAAGAAGTCTAATAATATTATCCCTAATTAATAGAGATTGTTTCTCAATTACTTGATATGCTTATATAATACAATTCTATTTATATTGTTTCTCAATTACTTGACATGCTTATATAATACAATTCTATTTATGAAAGTTTTCTCAAAATTTTATTTTTCCCTCAAAACTTTTTTTTAATCTCACTAATTAAGGTAATGTAAACAGGTTGGAGAGCTTACATTTTAGAGAATTAAAGAGAATAAATTCATATCCTTCAAATATAAACTTATAAATCATAAATCTAGACATTTTCTTAATCCCAGTTACACATTCTTAACATTATGTAAGCACTTTCATTTTTTCTATTAAAAAAAGACTAACCTACGATCCTAGCTTATAACGAATGTTAAGTACTTTATTAGAAAAAAAATAAAAAAATTATATAATAAAAGAGTTGAAAAATTAAATTAAAAATATATTTTATGTTTAAATATTTTAAAGCATAAAAATATTTAATTAATAATTATCATTTTTAGAAAACAACGATAACAACAACAACAGTCTAGAAAAAAATTTCCGCTGAATATCATTTTTAGAAAATAAAATACATTTATGTTAATTTTAATAAAACGAGATACCAGTAAAAATTTGAATTCTTTAATTTTAGCCTTAAAATTATATAAATTATCAAATTTTATTATGATATTTATCAAATACTAATAAATCTTAATATTGCATTATATAAACACTAAAATTAATGTGAGTTCCTCAAAATTATTTTATAATGTTAGAATCATAATCATTACCTTTTAGATGTGTATATTGAATAAATCTTCAATTGCATAAATTATTCTACAAATAATGTATTTTAAATAAATTATTTAATAAGTTAATGATTCAAAGTTAAATAATATATAATATTTTTTCGACCATCTTTTTAATCTTTAAAGTGAATTGTTGTAAATTACATTTTCAACCTACACTCTTGTTAATCAACATAGCTGAATGGTTTTCTATACTTTATGTGGAGACTCGTGACGTAGCAAGGATCGCGCATCACCGACCATTGGACTGGGCATGCTTGAGTGAGCTTTACAGGTACGGTCAATAGTTGAATGTTGACGCGTTTTAGATTGGTTCATCTTCATCACGCAGTGTAACCACAATCCCTTTTCTTTTGTTTTCTGTATTTTAAAATGACGTCCCGCAACTCATTCTGGGCTTGTTTTTAAAATTATTCTTCCTTTTTACCTTCTGTGATAGATACAGTCAACGCCACGAATTGGAAGAATCTCTAGTCAAGGTAGGTTTTGCCATCCAAAATCTTAGCTTGCCTACCTGATCAATTCAATTGCAGCTGGACTCTCTTCATACTCAGCAATCTTTCAATCATTAGAATGAGTTCTGCTTTCCACCGTGCGTACGGCTCAGAAGCAACTAATGATCGGTACACTGTACACTTTCTTTTAAGTCATACGAGAAAATGAAATAACAATTAAGCGAAAATACTTTTTTTATACTACCTCCGATTCATAATAAGTGTCGTTTTAGATACATTTTAATTATTTAAAATAAGTGTCATTTTTAACTTTGTATGCATGTTTATAATTTTACTTCCAAAATTAACCTTTAATTTTTCTCACATCTTAATTACACAGATTACACATATTATATTTTCAAGACACTTTAACATGTAATTAATAAGGGTAAATCAGACATTTCATTAATTTTCTTAATAAGTGTGCATTCTTCTAAAACGACACTTATTATGAATCGGAGGGAGTATTATTTTACGTAATTATAATATTAAAATTATTAGTGTCAAGAATCTCTACATCGAACAAGTGTGAGTGCATTTTTTATTTAGAATAATATATAAACCTCCCCTCTTAAGCTAACTTTTAGGGGTGAGTTAAGCCTTTCAATATGATATCAGAGCCTGTTTATCTTGATAGTTTGAGACAGTGTTTGATTTTGTCCCTGTGCCCAATATGCCTAGTAGATGTCCAGCCTTACTTTAAGTTGAAGGAGTGTGTCGAGAATCTCATATCAGATAAGTGTAAGTACATTCAGTCATTTATAATAGTGTACAAATCTCCCTTTTTCAAGCTAGTTTTGTTAGAGTAAATTAGAACTTTCAATGGATAGTTTTTGATTAATTCTTAAAAGTTAATGATAATCAAGCAGTCTCCTTTTTGCCATACTTTGCCAAGCCTCTACTCAAATTCTTGTGCCTACTTTTTGACTATTTTGAGCTTTGCTTGTGAAACAACTACTCACTGATGAAAGCTAGAAAATGACTCCCACCAATAACTTTTTAGTACAAAAAAATGGCCCTAAGAACCTCTTCTGCTTACATTGCCATGTTATTGTGTTTTACATACATAAACGAATAATAAATATATATATTATGAGTCATTAAACAAAGGGTTTTGGCAGTTTTTCTCATCAAACTATGTCACCGCCGTTGAAGCTGCCTTCGGATGAAGAAGTAGAGAGATTGATTATACCATTCAAGTCAGACACACTATCCTGCAAGCTCATCAAAAGATGGGAGGTACTAAAGCTCATGGTCGGCTTCGTTCGAGGCACTATAGGGACCTCTGCTTCACCCACAAGCATTTGGACCACATTCCTCATTGTGGGTCTGGCTAGAGGGTCAGGGTGCGAGCAAGCTAGCCCAACCAACAGTACCCTTCTCACCTCATTCTCATCCAAATGCCCCTCAAGTCTAGCATCTGCTGCCACTAGTAACCTTCCTTCTCTGTGCAAACTCCAAACCCACTCCACCAAATTAGTGTTAGTCCCAATCTTCCCAACACCAGTAGTCTCTTTCTCAATTGGTCTTCTTCCACTAGCCACCTCCAGAACCACTGCTCCATAGCTGAACACATCAGTTTTCTCCGATGCTCTTCCTGTTAATAGGTATTCAGGTGCTAAATACCCCATTGTGCCAGCAGCCACCGTCGCATCAGGTGATTTGTCATGTTCCACTTGCCTGGCCAACCCAAAATCACCTAATCTGGCATTGAATGCCTCATCTAACATAATGTTGCTAGTCTTAATATCCCTGTGAATCACCTGATTTTCACATTCTTCATGCAAGTAAGCTAGAGCAGAGGCAACACCAAGTAAAATCTTTCGCCTGTGTGGCCATGGTAAAGGTGTCCGTGCTTCAAACAGAGCTTTGTCAAGGCTTCCGTTGGGCATCAAATCATAGACTAACAAAATTTCACCTTTCTCATGACACCATCCTTGGAGGCGAACAAGATTTCGATGCCTTAGTGTTCCAATTATGGACAATTCCGAGATAAACTCATTCTTGCCTTGACTACTATGACTGCATCGCTTCACTGCCACAATGTCGCCCGACTCCGGCAGTATACCCTTGTAAACAGTTCCAAATGCGCCATGCCCGATTACTCTGTTCGCGTTGAAGCACTTGGTAGCTGACCTGAGCTCTTTGTAACTGAATTCCTTTGGCATTTTGATGACCTCCGATGCAAAAGACTCCGACTTCTTCACAGGCTTGACTCGTTTAGAGAAAACCCATATAAGAACACCAGCAAAAATGGCAAAAAATGCACTTGCAGTTACAACCCCTGCAACGGCACCTGGACCCTGCTTACAAAGCTGGTTGTGACACGAAGAGGACTTACTACTCTTTTGTTGCGAACTGCTTCCTGATTCGGTTGAACCACTAGGAGCCAGAGACGGTGGCGGTGATTTGACAGAATTAGCCGTTGGATTCATCAAACTAGTCGTTGGCGGCGGTGGTGAAGCCGACCCAGAATCAGAATTTGAGTCAAATGAAGAAGTAAAACTCCACCATTCTATACTATGAATCTCCGTGCTCCCCTGAGTTGACCCAGAAAATCCCACGTACATAATATCGTTCACGTACTGATCTAGATCAAGACTAAAAGACAAGAGTGGTTCTTTCGGTTTAATATTAGAGTAAGAAACCGAGACGTTGAAACCACGATTCGTGCTACCATAGTCGATCCACGCATTAACAAGATCGCCGCTTTTTAGATCGACGTCCAAAGCACCCAAATCGCCAACTTGAGAAGAGACCATACTGTTCAAATCAACCCCCACATGATTCCCATTAATGTCCTTGAATTCAACGTCCATTAGAGTATCAAACTCAACCGCAACAAATCCCGAAGCAAGTCCGTCGACGTTTAGAAGTCCGAGACAACCGCCGGCGGCACCGATGGTTTCAGATTCCGGCGATATGACGAATGCTAACCCACCACCAATGGATGAAGGATTCAAATTGGTGACAGAGAACGAGAAAAAGGTCGAGAAACTCGTAACCGTACCCGTCCCCGGTTCCCGGAATCTGATGGGTTTGGAGTACAGAGCCTTACCGGCGCCGGAGTTAGGGACAGCGAGGTCGCGGGTGAGACGTACGCTGCCATTATTTAAGTGAGCGTCACCGAGAAGCTTAAGGCTGCTTAGAGTTAAGGTACCAAAGTCGAAGTCAGTTGATGCGGTGGTTAAGGTTAATGTCCAAAACAGGGACAAGGCAATGCAGTAATCAAAAGACAACATTTGTAGAGTTAGTGAAAAGCCATTAGAGAATAGAGAGAAAGATGTGTACTGCTCTGTGTGGCCTCCTATCGCTCTCTAGATTGACAAGGTTTCAAAGAAAGAGATATAATTCACGAGAGAGAGAGAGACAGAGGGAGAGATGGGGAAGTGAAAAATGAATGACATCAATGGCTTGAAACTGAAGTAAAGAACAAACCAAACTGAGTATGGAATCCAAAGGAGCAGAAGAAGACAGGTGGATGTGCAAGCGACACGTGTCCCCTTCCAACGGTTATTTTTCCGTGATAAATAAAAATTCCTCCTTTCTTTTATTCTCTTCTTCCTCACTTTTTCGGATATATTTTTTTAATGAGAAAGGATTGAATTATTGAAGCAAATAGTACTTTGTAAATTTAAGTGCTTCTTTCAGTCTAGTATTTTAACCCTCTTTTATTAAATTTTATTCACATATTTATATAAATATGATTTAATTAAATATGATAAAAATTAACAAAGAAATTATTTAAGTTGTAATTTCGGTATGATCTCTGCTCATATTTATAAAGATATTTAAATGTATTATCAATCTTTACATATTTATTCTTTGTAATTTACATCTCTATTATCATGTTACGTATATATGTGAGCTTATTAAAAATAACCCTTTTATAATAAATAAGATTGCGTATTATCAAATCCTTTAAACCTACTTTAATGCGAGACTTCAAAATATGATAACGAAGATAACGATAGAAATACTGTAATCAAAATAGAGGGTCTGATCAATACTATTAAGTTATTAGTCAAAGAGCATAAAAGTACAATATCTTCAAGACTTCTTATGTTTTGATGTCAACGTTTGGGACTACCGACGGACTTTGTGGGTTAATTTGCATAACATAATCGTCTAATTCTTATTTAAATTATATATTTACTAAATATAGTAAATATGATGGGTTTATTATTCTCATCTTTTAATCAGAAATTTCGAATTTGAACTTTTAAAATAGAAAAATTTGTTTGAGCAGATATTAATTTAAGTATGAATAATTTAAAGATATCTTTTTATAATTAAGACCCTTTAAAACGTTCCGTCGATAAACAAAAATAAAATTTTTAATTATATATTTCTATTTTCATTTAATCGAAAACTGTAAAATTACTCTCTGTTTCTTAAAGGTTAACCGCATTTGGGCTCTGTGTGAATGTCAAAGTTGCTTTTTGCGCACGCATTTCAACGGGCTTTTTGTTGACCGTAATAACCACGTAGCCCCGACCTCTTTAACGCTTGTTTGTACGCGCTTAGAAAAAGCGTGAACTTTCCGTTAAAAATTTTATAATTTTCACCAAACAGGACGCCTAAAGAGAAGCTCTCAATCGTAGACACTACAACGAAGACAAGGCTGCACGTGACTTATTGTCAAAAGCAAAGCCAAAGAGGGGTGCGCACTACGCACTACGCACTGCGCACACATGTAAGCCACGTCAGCTTTGCAGCACCCCTGCCACGCAAGCACGGGCGACCATGACCCTGGCCCACACGAACATTCACATGCTGATGACGAGCATGTTGTCTTCGGTTCATGAGTTGCGTAGAAAATGCATGTGGTGGGGCCTGAGGGTCTGAGGTGGGCCCCAATTTTTGGTGGGCATACATCTAATCATCACGATTAGTCTTTATTTTGATCGATTGGTCCAGGTGGAAGACTGGGAGTGGGGGGGTCAACCAGGGTGGGAAGTTTTGAGTACACTTCACTGTAGGTTAGTAATTTTCTGTTTCTGGATGAAGCGACCAATTTGATTGGATATTGATATCTTAGAATATAGGTGCTGTTTTCTCAGTAGTATATGCACGTTTCTTTCGACGGTTTTTAGGCCTAGAAAAGACCAAAATTCTGAAAACCATAAGGTATGTGCTCCAAGTTGTCGTTTAGGTTGTTTGTTGCATCGTGTTTATGGGCGTTTGGACCTTCTGGTGTCGGCTGATGTATTTTGATTCTGCAAAAGGTGAGGAAATTTTTTATTTCCTCACTTTTATAAAATTTTTAAATATTTTTTTAAGTTTTATATTTTATATTTAGCTTAAACATTAGATGCATAGTATTTCCCTCTTAATTAGTTAACTTAAATATTTTTTTTTACGTAGCTTAAATATTTTCTTGTAATGGTTTGTTTGATTTATTTATTAATTTGTATTCTTTTTTGTTTGTGTATGTATTTATTTACTTGTTTTATTTTTTATTTTTAGTCATTACTTTATTTTATACTAATTGTTTATTTATTTTATTACTTATTATTTGTTTTTATTTATGCATATTTATTTATTTATTCTTAGCTTTATGTCTATTATAATTATTATTTTTATTTTAAAGCTATTACTATTTTAACATGTACGTGCTTTTTGTCCCCTTGTGTGAATCTATCGAAAACAAAATCTTAACTGATTTGGAGTAAAATGGCGTAGTACTGGATCTTCTCAAATTCTATGTATTAGCATAACTTAAATTGGGTGGTACTTACTATTGTTGTAACCTCTGTTTTGAAATTCGGACCGGACAGGCCGGTTTGACCTGTAACCGATCGGCTATCCGGTTCAGGTGACTCCTAAAAATTATTTTTCAATTGAACCATTGAGAACCGGAACTGGTTGAACCGATTGGCCACTGGTTCAATGCATTTTTTATTTTTTTATTTTGCTTTTTTCTTTCATGTGTTTTTTAATTATTTCAAAAGTAAAACCCACATTTTCTCCAGAAATCTAATAGAAGTATAGAAATTTATATTATTGGGTATATTTTTCTATTTTTTTAATATTACTAATATTATATATAATTATTGCATAATTATGACATCATACCGATTCGATCGGTGGTCGAACAGGTGACTAATAAGGCTTCTGATTCGACGTTCGGTCCGAATTTCAAAACCTTGGTTGTAGTACTTCTTGAAGGCAAGGCTTGCGTAGCTTTGCTTCGGAGGTCTTTATACGTAGAAAGAAGCAGGTTGTAGTTTGGTTTGAAAATTCTTTTTGTCGTTTGTGCAAGACATTTATTTATTTATTTATTTTTGCATAAAAGGGAAAGTAAAATTACATTATGGATCTGGGGAAACTAATCCCAGCGATATCCTCAAGGAGGATTGAGCAGCACCCGGGGGGCGCATGGTCAAAAGTAGTGATCCCAAGATCGAAATGAACAGCAAAATTTGCCAACCAATCGGCGCATCGATTCCCTTCCCGGTAGGTGTGACGGGGAAGGACAGTCCAGTTGCGATTGAGCAATTCGTTGATGCCACAGAGAAGCGGATTAGTCGAGTGAGTGCGAGCGACAGGGTCGGAAAAGGAGCTCAAGGCCACTTGAGAGTCGAGTTCCAAGATCACCCGACGGTGACCCTGAGCCCAAGCCAGCTGGAGGCCAGGGAAAACTCCCCACAACTCAGTGTGCAGGGAGGAACACCAGCCGAGGTTGTGAGTGAATCCTCCTAACCAGGCACCGGTGCTGTCGCGGAGGAGCCCGCCCGCAGAGGCCAAGTAGGGGTCGGATTTGCACATCCCGTCGGTGTTGAGTTTCACCCACTCCTGATCCGGTGGATGCCAGCCAAAAATGTAGCGCCCCCTTACCGTAGAGTACCCACCGGAACGCCCGTAGGTCATTCCGGTACGTATCCTACGATAAGAGAGAACTACAGCCAAACAACACTATACTCCTCATGGCATCACAATAATAAAACATTAATATTATATTGCAACTTTTTAAAACCAAACTTTTACCATGTCATTACATCAAACTCAGTAATTTACATAACTGTCAGTTATATCTGTCTGTACATTCCTCTGAAGCTTAACTACTATACATCAAAACAAAATAGCAGTCCTAACTAGGTCATCCAAAAGAATCCCAGCTGACCGACCTGTGAGCCATAGCCTCTCTCGCCAATCTGATCTACACGGCTCGAACAGTCTCTCTGGAGCTAGGGTCTACTCTCAATCCTGAAAAATGGGTTGCAATTTTGGGTGAGTTTGCGAACTCAGTGAGGAACCATCATCGATGGTTCGCCCAATTTATGCAG
>JAOTBA010000004.1:25877786-25919968 GCA_025629845.1 Erythroxylum squamatum | reverse complement strand
AATATTTAAAAATTATTGTTATTTCATATTAATTGTCATTATTATTTATTATTAAGATTTTTGAAAGCATTGTTGATATAAACAATAAACTAGTAAAGTATACAGTACAACTGTATAATATATCAATATGGACTATTTTGCAATTTTTAAAAAGTTTAGGGACCATTTTATAAATTTAAAAAATATCCCGAAACGGGTACCGGTACCGACCGGTACCGGTACAGTTCCGTTCCAGAGCCCAATCCGGTACCAAGTCCGGTACGGTATTCAGAACTTTGCCTGAGCCGATTAAATTAAAATTAAAATAATTTAAGACAATTTTAATAAATTATCAGCTTGAGTTAGACTTAATTAGTTTTGTTCTTTAAAAGTTGAGTTAAATCGTTATATAAACAACATTTAATTAATTCATATTTGATATTTATACTCCGCGAGAAGAGATTTTTTCAAAAGAATTTTGAAGAATAACGAGTTTTTATATAATTTCTTAAACTGCAATCTTTTGTCCTAAAGATGATCTCATACTCATAAAAATAATATAGTTTAAACCTTCATTTGTTATGGTGAACGTCCTCTTCCTAATCAGTGCGTTTGGACTTTGGAAGCCAACCTACAAAAGATAGAACTTGATGGGTTTGTTATATATTAATGGCAGGCACTGTTGTGGCGATAATGCTTTCGTATGCATTACGATCCATTTATGAGTATAGAGAACTTGATGGGTTTGTTATATATTAAGATGGATCGCTCTTGTCCTTTCATCAACATTTTAAGACATAAATACAACATTCATCCCCAGCAGATTATTAAGAGAGCTGAGCTGCTCTCTCTATTAGGTAGATGGATAATCAACACTAACGTCTCACCAATAATTGTTGACAACGAGTGGAATATCGCAAGAAGAGAAGTTGATAGATTTCAAGATTATCTTTCTTAGATTCATTCCTAATTCATCCTTTAAAGATAACCTAATTTAGTTTGCTCGAAGAGTTGAGAGAGCAACAGATGCGCTGACTGACTAGCGAAATATACCGATTATTTTGATGTATGTGTCACATATTTTACTACCTCACTTATTAGATGCCACCTTTGTGTAATTGATATGATTGCTTCCTTTAAAAAAACAAAAAAGGCTATAAGATTTAGAGAGATTCTGGTAGCCAACTAAGTTACTGATAGTTTTTGACATTTTCAATTATATTTATTTATTTATCTTCTAAAAAAAAGTTATGAATATTATTATTAGAAAATTTAAATTGCCAACAATATGATAAAAGATAATTTCAAATGTAAAGATGTATATCAGATGAAATATTAACTAGAATTTCACTTATTATTAATATTTTTATTTTAAAAAAGTTTCGCCGACCGTCATGTGCATAATCAATGGTTTTGAACTTTTAGAGCCTAAGCTACCTAATGTAGGGCATAATCACTAATTATTTAATGACAGACATTGTTGTGCGGTTGCTTCTGCTTTCATACGTGTTACATTGCATGAGGTAATCTTAGATTACTTAAAACCGACCCTTCACTTATTGTTTCAGCATGTACATGCAGTTCGCTTTAAGAGACAAGGGGTGACCGGCGAGCAACAACCGGGGACTACAATGGGACATGTCGGATCCAGGCCTGCTCAGGCCTAAGATTTACCTTTTTTATTATTTAATAAAAATAGAAATCAAAATTATTTTCTGTAATAATTATTTAATCTCGAGTCAGGCGGGGTTTCCGTAGTTCGAACTCGAACCCGATCTAAGGCTCAATCAATTTGGACTTAACCTGATGATTTTGAGTTGGGGCTAAGCCCAATTATCATTTCTATGATAACAAGTTAGAGTAATAAGCGATCTTGAGTTAAAACTTTGAATTAATCATTTATATAATTATTTATTTTTATTTAAACTAAATCATATGATATAAATCTTTTAATTTAAATTGGTTCGATATTAATAATTTCGACTTTCAATAGTATAATAATGATTTTAATACTTATAAAATAAATATAAATATATCAATATTTGTTCAATATTTTAGTAGAATGATAATTTAGTAGATAAGGAAGTCACGTATAAAAAGGTAAAAATTTTAAATTATATTTAAAAAATAGTTGTCCCGTCTACAAAATTTAAATTGTGAAAAGTAGGCTTGTTCAAACTCGAGTCTAATCCGGTTTGAGGTTCTAAGTTTGAGCTTGAGCCTAATACGTTATTTTTTATTTTATTATTTTATAAAAAATAATGTATTAGGCTCAAATTTTATTTTAAACTTCCATTAAAAAACTATGGCCATTATAAATTTACATCAGATTTGCTTCGATGCTAAAATACTTGACACATAACATGTGCATTTTGCCATTTTATTGGTTCTACCAAAAGGCTAGCTTACTTGCGGTTCACATAGCGACAATCCTTCCTTATCTCACCACTTTCACCAGTCAGTGGATTGCTCTCAGACAATAACAACACAGCTCTAGCAAATTGGTCATGGAAGTAGGTGTTATCTGCAGCCATCTTTTGCACAAAGGGCAATGTAAGTGGATCAGAAGTGACTTCTTGGTCTAGTGTAAGTAGTCCCTTGTGGTTCAACACGTTCTTATAGTAAAAGTTGTCCAGAATCATGGGTGTTTCACGGTCGTTTCTTGCATATAATACTGCGTTTGGGTCGGGGTCTGGTGTTGGACACCGACCTTTAAGGTACTTTGCGTAGTCTGGGTCTATTGTTGGATCCACTGTTGGATAGAGTCGATGCACCAAGTTTACACAATGCACTCGACCCACCGAGTGAGCACCTGCGACCCAATCACTTCTCAGTCAGTAATTTTAAAATTTAAAATACAATCCCTTTGTTTTAAATAATTTACTTTTTATTACCTAAAAGTGCAACAGTGCCTTCAGTGTCAATTCCAATAGATTGGAAACGAGAGAGTACAGACGAAACGCTGTCGTTGTGGTTAGGGATCGAGTCAGAGAGGATTGCCGCGTAGCTCTCCGTACTGTCCCTCCTCCCAGTCTTCATTTCTACTTTTGGCCCTCCCAACTACAACACAAGAGACGGTCAAAGGACACACTTTTTTCAACATCTGCACAATAGTACTTCTTACCATTAAAATCCCATCTCTAGCCGAAAGAGCAACGATATCTGCACAAGAGACGGTCGAAGGACACTCTTTCTCAAGTGCATCTTTAATCGTTTTCACATACTTGAAGTTCCTCATTCCAAAGCTCCTCTCAGACTCTTGTTCTGATTCAATCCCATTTACTGTCTCTAACAAGAGGGACGCGTCGCATGACTGCACGCACCACCATTATCACCAATAGCTTCAACACTATATAAGCTTGTGCTCCCTGATCGTTACTGTGTTTTAAGTGCGTTACGTACCTTAACAATGCAATCGTGAAAGAGATTCCTAACCCACGAAACAGCTGTGTTTCCATGTTTGTGGTACAGCTTGATAACCTCAGTTCTGATGATCTCTTCAGCGTTTGGGCAGCTTTCTGCATAGTAATTCAGCTGGAGCTCGCTTTTGCCTGAGACAGAACACATAAGAGTACTATACTAGTAAGGCCATTTATATATAATACAGTCAGAGCTTGGTTGGCTAAAACTTAATGCATCAACACCGACATCCAACCGTGTAAAGACACAAATGTAACAGAATAACATATGTCAGAAGTAGAACAACAGGTGTACCAACAGAAAACTTTAGGATCAGTAACGATATTAACAGAAATACGAGGCTTGAACTGGTGTAGGTGGTGGTGGACATTGTTCCTTTGTTTTCTTTTGGGTTTGGTGTGATCCAACGAGTTGGAGTTTACAACACTTATATAGGAGAACAATGAACAGAAGTGGCTAAGGTCGGCACAATTATAACTTGAAAGCAATAGGAAAATTGAAGCGTGAAAGCCTCCTCTCTCTCTCTCTGTGCTCTGCCTCACCACCTCTCCACTACGCCACTTTCTTTGACCTTTCGGCTTCTCCGCCTACGCCACCACGCTTCAGGGTCCACTTCCAGCCATGCTCAGGATTATTATATTATTAACGTAAGGTCCTCATTTGCCAGTTCTAATAATAATCAGGAATCAAATATTTCTATAACATACGGTACATATCATCTTACCAACACATTCACAAGAATGGAAATGGTGGAAGAGATAGTAATGATCAAAGGAAGTCTATGTAAATTATAATCCTCTTCTAACTTCGCAAAACGATAAATGTTGTGCAGTCGGGATGTTTATTATACGTAGTAAAGTATTAGAGTATTATCAATTTGAAATTACAAAAATGAATAGAAGAATCTAATTTTGATTTAGCGAAAATATACGTACCCATATTTTTTCACCGCGGCACGCATCGTGTGTTATTGCCCGACGTCTCACCTCTATTTGTTTAGACGTAATCCAAGCAGTTTCGAATACCTGCAAAGTATATTTACCAAAACAAATATGATTATCTAGATAAGATATTCCTTCCGGTATGCTTCTGTATTGTTTACAAAGTCGAGTGATTTTAGGGTAAATGGAGACTCAAATTCAATCTCTTACAACAATTACAGACTACAACAGTTAGGTTGGGAGTCTAATCGGTCGCCAGCACAGTAGGGGCCTATTGCGTATTTGGATAAGGGAGAGAGCTTGAATATAATGATATAATAAAAATTGATTCTTTTGAGCCTTTTGATGTTAAACCATCAAATTCAAGTATTCAACGGTCAATAACTCATTTTGGTCACACTTTGAGTTGGAATTGTCAAGAACTACAATTACCGGCAGTTTTGCTTGATTTGTGCTGGTGATCTTCACATGATGATTCCCAGAATCAAATAGTATATTAACGAAGCTTTATAGGTGCATGTGCTTAGTTGATAAAATTTACTCATTCAATTCATTTGAGTCCAAACCAATCTTCAACGGAACGGCATATGTCTTAACACATTGCGTATAATATGATTAATGATTGATCTACTTATCTCTTAATTTGTATGATTAACCTACCTCTTGATCTTTCTTGCTAACCCGTAATCAAAGAATCGGAATAAAAAAATAAGAATGAGAATGAAAAGTGAAGATCTGAATAAGAATGAAATTATGTGTTTGGATCTCCTCCGTCCCCAGGCTACTCGCCGCCCATGGATGTCTCCTATCTGAAAGTCTTATAATCCTCCGAAGTACTCTTTCATCGCCTGGCTCAGCTCGAAGAAACGGCTGCCTACCAAGGATTCCCTGATGTTCCTGGATATTGACCGCACGTGTCCTCTCTGCGCGACTGCTATGGAATCGGTGGATCATCTCTTTTTTGCCTGCTCCTTCTCGGCGGCTGTTTGGAGTGCTATTCGTACTTGGTTGGGGATGACTCGATATATGACTATCCTGACCAGTGCTATCAGATGGATTCGTAGCCATTATCGTGGAGCCCTACTTCGGTGCAAAGTTGCGAAGCTTGCCCTTCTTTGCTCTATCTATATGATCTGGCAGGCGCGTAATGCTACTCAGATGGACGAGGCTTCTCTTGCGCCATCTGCCGTCGTATCCCAGATCAAAACCATGGTGTATAAGATTTTGTATCGCCTCTATCCTGTAGACTTGATTGATTTTTGACTCTCTGCTGCCGAAACCAGATCCTCTGTCCAGTTTTACTCTGTATTATTCTGTCTCATGAAATCTCAGCTATTTATTTTGTGGGCCTTACGTGGGCCCCATGCAGACCCCACATAAACAAATGGCTGAGATTTATTGGACACAATAAGATACCAAATATTGGACAGAGGATCTGGACTCTCTGCTGCCCCCTTCTTGTTTTTCGTTGGTTTTAGGTTCCCTGTTTTGTGTGCCCTCTTTCTTTTGTCATAGGCTTTCACATTTCATGTCTAGGCCTGTTTTTTGGTTCAGGTTCGCCACGCTGTAGCGCATTTGGCCGGTTGTTTAGCCCTTGTGCTCTACTGCTTTTATTTGACTGGGGTATGCCCCTTTGACTTTGTATTTACCTATTTGATGAATATAAATCTTTACCATTCATCCAAAAAAAAAAAAGAAATTATGTGTTTAGGATGGTATTAAACAAAGTTAATAATTATGTTAATATTTGGTATTGAATATTAAAGATGTTAATGATAAATATTTTTACTCATATTTAATTATTACATGATTTATTTTCGTAAGTAACTAATTAATATATTAAAAAATTTATAAATAATTAGTCAAAAAATTTTCAATGATTTATAAAATTATTAATTTTTAAATAATCATAAATAATTTTTATAATAAGAATAAAAGTATCAATGAAATAAAATAAAATAATTACTAAATTAATTAATACAAAAGATTATAATATATAATTTTGACGATAATATTATGATAAAAATCATTATCTTAATAATATTTTGATAATAAATTGATAATATTTTAATAATATCGGTATCTTATACCCACAGGCTATGTTCCTATTCCCAAGACCATAGTTAATAGGCATTAATGACTATTAAAGTGTATTGTGTTTAATACAAAACTCAAAGATAATGGCATTACGTGAAGCATATAGGGATGAAATTTTAAAATTCTTGACGAAAATGGTCTCAATCGTGAATTGAATTCGATCGTCCACAATCATCTTTGAGTTGGGGCACTACTTTGTCTGTCTTTTGTTCACTGGTGTGTAACAATCAAGCACGATTTGATTTTATATTGCGCCAACTCTGAGATGAAAACCAGTAGTTCTTAAGCCATATAAAGTTATGTGGTTGGTTGGATGGTTGGTTGGTGATGATAGTGATTAGTGAGATAAATCTATAAGCTTATATAAAGATGTGGTTCAGAATGCAATAAGCCTACTCCGAAGATAGGATTTGCATTATGTGGATCAGTGATGGAATCTTTTTTTTTTTTTGAAACACAATAGGGTTGTTTTATTAAATAGAATCAGCTAATAAAAACATCCCAAACATCAAAGAAAAGTGTTTTAAATAGAATCAGCTAATAAAAACACTTTTCTTTGAATTAGAATCAGCTAATAAAGACACTTTTTTTTTTCAAAGAAAAGTGTTTTAAACACTTTTTTTAATGATTATTTCACAACATCAAAAATTTGGTTGATACACACCAGTAGCACGTGTAACCTTATCCCTAACTGGTAGAAAAGGTATTTCCGAATGACCCACATTAAAAAAATAAAAATAAAATCATAATAAAAATAAAAACTTAATAAATAAAATATAAAATAAGTAAAAATAATATGATAAAGATAAAAAAAGACATTACAAGAAAATAATAATAAGGCCAAGTATGAAAATATTTAAGTTTAATACGAGAGAAAGATGCTAAAAGACTTATAAGAACAACAAGGATCTCTTCATATAAGATTTTTTATTTGTATTATAGTATGTTAAAGTTTTCTATTTCGGGAATGTCTTTGGCAAGTTCAAACTAAGACATAGCATTCTTAATCACCTTTCCTCGACTCTTCTTAAGCTTTTTTTTCTCTTATAAAAAATATTGAAACAAAATGTAGAAAGAAGATTAATTATTCACTATAAGGAGAAATTATTAGTCTAAATAAATTTTTAATAAGTTTCTTAATTAACATCTTCACTCAAATTACATAGATATTAATTAATCCTTCTTTCCACACTAAAGATTTAATTATTACCAAATAACTGAATTTACATCTCTTTTAATGGTTATCTCACGTTAAAAAAGAAGAAATGAAGACTCTTAGTCAAAATTGGGAAGGAGCATTAATCAAAACTCTTCTTTTTTACGGTCCTGAGTAAAGCAAATGTTTTAAAAACTCAACCGGATATTAAACCAAAAAGACAAGAAGTTTAAGGTTTAAAAGGTTCAACTAGTACTAAATTATCATAAAATCGGCTAAAGATTAAATAAAATTAAATAATTTGAAATATAAATAAAAGAGATTATTTTTACCTATCAAATAATTTGAAGTTTAATTAAAAAAGAAATTGTTAGTAAAAATTAATTGATTTATTTTAATTTATAAGAACTTATTAATTTATAAAAATTGACTGATTAATTAACAAATTAATTAATTCTTAATTATAAAAGATATTAAAATACATTAAACTGATGGTTTAAAGTTTTTACTGTTTAATCAGTCGATTAAAGCTTGTTAATTAACATTAATTAGATGGTAATTCTTAAAGGAGTAATAAAGCCCCAAGCCCAAAACGTATAGTGTAGGCCCTTCATACTTAAAGATACAACGCAGCGGTTCACTAATCATGGACCGTCAGGACACGAAGCTTTAGATCGATTAGTGTCTATGTGGGCTCTGTAGATCCAAACCCACTAGCCCTATTTCTCATATCATTCCGCACAACAAACAATCAAAACAGAAATAATCATATACTTTTGCACAATTGACTCATTGACCCTAACATTTTTCTTAAATTTAAGTTAGCCCTTATCGTTATTATACCTTAATATTTGTAAATAATATCAATTACACCCTCAATCTTAATTAAATTAAAAATTTGACAATTTTAGTACATAAGTAATAAATTTAACCTATGTCATTTACTATAAACTAATGATTTAATCTTAAAAATAATTTTTTAAAACACTTATTAAAGGTATAATTTTCAAATTAAAGTTGCATAAAAGTCTAAATAAAATCGTATCGTTATCCCTGTTATCAATTTCGAGATCATATAATAAATACTATTTTAGTACCACCGAGCGTCGAAGTCCAGTAGTAAGTGGTTGGTCTTCGCTTAAGTAAGATTGGGGGTTCGACTTTGCTTGTGTATACAACAGTGTTAAATATTTGGTGGTAGTACTAAGCTACTTTTCGAAGTCTCACAAGGCACGAGCCGGGATTAATATGAGTGTGGTAATGGCTTAAAGGTGCCACCGACAGTTCGGACTCACCTAAAAAAATCTCGTGAGTTAACCCTAATGTTAAAGTACAAAGAATAATATACTTTTTAGTGACATTGATTCTATTAGAGTAGCTCTTGGTTATGCTAATCAAGTAAGCCTTGATTCTGCGAGAACAATCCATCCTTACGTGTAACCCACCACCAACAACAAGGCTATCTAAATCCACTTTGTTTTCAAATCATTATGCCCACTCATTCGAATCAACCTCAATCATGGTCATGGTCATGAACAACTTACCATTTCAAGTTTAAGGAAACTACATTGGATAATTGAGCTATAAAAGCATAGAGATTGATTCAGAACGATTTTGGTTTTTTACTGATTTTGGACCTTTGTTTTGCATGCACGACGACTACGAGGTAAGCTAGTAATTAAGACTTTCAATAAATGACTGCACGAGTTGTAACAAACCTGTCAGCACATGGCCTTGTTCTCGCAAGACGGCGACCATGCATTGTCTGAAGAATTGAGTCTTTCTTATGCTAAAATCCAAGTTTTTCATTGTTCTTATCCATCCTGAGCACGCACGTGGTGCGGCTCTTTTCACCTCCACAGACCGCAATCACTCGTAAGCCGCCATGTTCGTCACAGTTTTTGCTAAGATTTGAACAGATACAGACATGCTACTAGACTAGTTGTTTATGGAACATGAACACAAGTTAAATCAGTAACAAGAGCAACATGGGTCTTTCACCACTTTTCTTATTTAAATTTCTCCTTCTAGATGTGTACGTACACTTTTTTTTGAAGATACATAGAACATATGACAAGCTCTTCTTTTACTGTTGCATCTTTCGGTGGAATATTTACAGATTTGAGTGGTAGAATCTCATGTCGAGATTTGATCAGTAGATGAGGTTCTCTTTATCAAGCATTTTTCCTTAACTAGTAGAGCAGAAATTAAATTCTGTGAGATAAGGCTTCTGTGATCACAAATGTGAGGAAATATCTTCAAGATTCCTGATGAATGACTGTTGCAACGGTTCTAGCCCAGAACCTCAGGTGTTTTTTCATATCAGCAGCTGTAGATATTTTGGGTAGCCGTAGATTTAACAGCGGTGAATCAGGTCTTCTTACCAGCCAAGCCTCTGACAAGTAGGGCCTAATAGCACCTTTCTTTTCTTCCTCTTCTTCTTTTCTAGGTTTATTATCATCACCTTCAGTTACTGATCCACAGTCCATAGGTGAGGTATTGTTTATAGTTTTCCTGAACAATCCAAGTCTTTGCAAGCCAGGGACCACACTCATCATTCTGGGAGTTAAGCATTCTTTATTGAATACAAAACCAAGATCCATGAACCCTTTCACTTCTTCAAGCTCAAGCTCTTCCAAGCTCCTGCAACTCATAGACTTCTGCAGTCTCCGCGATGTACGTGCAGTACTGTGTCTAATTCTTTTGGGACGTTTCTCAGTTGATGGTGAAAAAGAATGAGAACGAACTCTGCCGGTGATAGGGTTCAATCTAGTTGGCCTTTCTCTCTTTTCCACTTCGTTGTTATCATCTCCTAATTTCTCGGAGTAATCCTTGAAAAAGACAAGAAATTTATCATCGATATTCAAAGAACAAGAAGCAAAAAACAATCATATACATTGAAGTATTGAAAAAAGCTGTGTTTTCATTACAAGTAGATTGAGTGGAGCTGAGTTTGATGACGACATCTTTCCATCTTCAGGAAAAGGTGAAGTAGGTGGAGAAATTTCATCATCTGGAGGAGTTGGTAATGAGAGATAAGTAGAGGAAGGGTATAGAAGAGACTCTGTGATGGTGAGAGAGGGTTGTGTAAGGGTTTTAGGGGCAGGTTTAGCTGAGCACAAAACAACTCTGTGAAACCAGAGACTTTCCATGAATTCTATGACAGAAAAACAACAGATGTCCTCCATTTGAGAGAGAGGGAAGAGTTTGAGAGGTGAAGGAAATCTTAAGCACTAGTTGTCAAACTAGTAGTAGTACTAGTACTGGTAGGGAAGACCAACTTGGAGAACATTGGACAAGTGAGGATGTGGCCACAAGCTGTGGGATTCTCGTAACCCCACAAAATTTGTTAAAGCTATGGATGTGTTCCAGGTCAGTTCCAGGTCCAGGTCCAGGCTGAGTGTGAGTGTGAGTGTGAGTGGAGGGTATATGTGGTGCCAATTCTATCGAGGTTTGCTTGGATAAATTGGTCTCCAAATGTTCTTTGCCTTTTGGCCCCTTCTGTTGCCTGCATATATACAAGGCTAATTTAGGTTAAAGTTAAACATGTTTTGCATGCATATAAGAACAATTTAGGACAGTAAATTTTAATACTAAACTCTTGGGTAGATTCTTAAAAACTGTTATCATGCAACTAACAATCTAACCTGTTGGTAGGTAAGACTTATGCGGTGACAATTGGTGATCCTTCTATACAATTCTACATCTTCTTGGAGAAGCGGCAACCACTTGGGCCAATCAGCAGAAGCGGGTCTGATATTAGGGACAGAGTTGTTCTAATCCATCTTGGGCTTATCTAGCAAAACCCACTTCAAACAACGAAGCTTGATGTGTATACATGGCAAAAGTATAATTTACACTAATTTTATTATTTTAAAACAAGACCGAAAGTTAAACCAATAATACAAAAAGTTTAAAGTTTAAAAGGTTTAATTGATATTAAATCGTTATAAAATCGAATAAAATTAAAGAATTTAAATTATAGTTGAAAGAGATTATGCTTGTCGTCTGAAAAATTTAAAGTTTAATTAAAAATAAACTCTTAAATAAAAATTAATCGATTTATTTTAGTTTATAAGAACTTCTTAATTTTTAAAATTGATCAGCTTTAATAACAAGAGTTGTTAAAGTAAATCGAATCAAAAAGCTAAAAACTGAAACGAAAAATTAAAATTTTCATGATTAAACCGGTAAAACAAGTTGAGTTTTTTAATCATTGATTAATAAAATTAATGAAGAGCTGACAATAATAAGATTTTATATAGATTTTTTATGAAATGGTGAAAATTATATCTTTAACTAATATTTAAAGAAGAATAAAATTTCACACCATAAATAATTTATCATAATTATTTTTAATTATTAATTTAATTTGAATGTATTTAGTTCGAGTTAGGAGTAAAAGTTGAGTTATATTATAATATTAGTGACATTTTTTTTGGTAAATAATATTAGTGACATTTGATTAGCTTAAATTTGATATTTATATGACACGTAAATGACAAAAATTTAAAAATAGAGAATTTTTGGATGATTAATAGTTAAAAATAAAATTTTAAAAACTAAACATTTTTTTAAATTTAAACTACTGAGTAGGTTTATGTCTTTTATTATTTTTAAAATTACATTAACACCTAAGCATTCTATATTATATAATTATGACATCACATATATTAATTTAATTATTTATAAACTAAAAATTTTCAATAATTTTAAAATATAATATACTATTTTAAATAATAGTAAAATTTAGATTAAAAATTAAAAAAAATATTAGGACAATTCATAGCTTTTGCCTTGAAGATAAGGTTGACAGTCATTAAAAAAAACAAAATAAAAGTAGATTTGACATTTTTGATTGGTAATCGCAACGACGCGTAAGCACTTAAGACGGTAAGAGACAAACACCGGACCGAGTCCACGACGACGTCATCTTAGTTTAGGCAAGTGACTAAAAGTTCGTAAAGTGGGGTCCACCCAGACCCAGACCCAGACCCGGAACACTTCCCCTTCGTCTTCTTCAACTTGCCTTCGCCAAATCCAAAAAAGGAGAAAGGAAAAGAATGCACAATCCAAAACATCCTTTTCCAAAGTCTTGTCCTTGACTGTTGCCCGGCGTTACTTTCTTTCCTGTTCCTCTGACCAACGGCACTTCTTTCACTTTCGTCGAAACCGTGTTTTTTAAGGACATTTTCGTCATTACACGCGCTCTTTCCTCAACATTTATAGTTATACACCACTTATACTTTTCCCTCTTTTAATGGCCTCTGCCTCTCATGTCCTAAGCAGCGAGAGGCACAGAATCTAAACTATACTGTGTTTGGTCTGAAGAGAATTTTGATTTTCTTTTTGAATTTTAATTGATTTAAAAATGGCTGAGAACGGCGAAGAGAGGCTCATAGCTATGGCGCGCCACATAGCCCAAAAGCTCGGCCACAACGAGTCTATGGCCGACGATATTTTGCAGATCTTCTCCAACTTCGACGGTCGATTCACTCGCGAGAACTTGAACTTGTCCGATAAATTCGCCCCCGACGATCCCCGAACCCTCGCCGCTTTGGACCACACTCTCAAGTCCTTAGAACGTCAGATCTCGCAATACGTAGTTGCCGATCACCCTATCTGGTCCGACTCCGCCGACTCCTCTGCCTTCCTTGACGCTTTAGACGACTTGATTGCCGTCGTACGGCAGTGCAGCTCCATGTCCGCCGTCGCTGCCAAAAATATAGGCGCTTGCGCCGAGGAGTTGCTGCAACAGGCTATGTTTCGCTTGGAGGAAGAGTTCGGAGTCTTGATGGAGAGAGGCTGTGAATCAACGGATAACCTCTCGTTTGACTCTGAGGACGACGAAGAAGAAACCGGCGAGATAACGGTAGCACAGCCGCTGACGGACTATAACGTTATCATCGACGCGCTTCCGTCGGGAGTGATCAGCGATCTTCACGAGATGGTTAAGCGTATGGTTGACGCAGGTTTCGTGAAGGAGTGTTCACACGTGTACAGTAGCTGTAGGAGAGAGTTTCTTGAAGAAAGCATATCGAGGTTAGGGTTACAGAAGCTGAGCAACGAGGAGGTTCAGAGGATGGCGTGGAACGACGTCGAAGACCAGATTGTGAAATGGATAAAGGCGTCGAATGTTGCTCTTCGGATCCTGTTCCCTAGTGAGCGTCGGTTGTGTGATCGTGTTTTTTTGGGATTCTATACAGCTGCCGACTTGTCGTTCATGGAGGTGACCAGAGGGTCAACGGTTCAGATTCTGAATTTTGCGGATGCTGTGGCGATCGGTAGTCGGTCGCCGGAGAGGTTGTTTAAGGTTATGGACTTGTTTGAGACGTTGAGGGATTTGATGCCTGAGTTTGAGTCTAATTTCTGTGATCAGTACTGTTTGGTTCTGAGAAATGAGGCGATTGCTATATGGAAGAGGTTGGGTGAAGCGATCAGAGGGATATTTATGGAGTTGGAGAATTTGATCCGGCGAGACCCGGCTAAATCTCCGGTGCCGGGTGGTGGGGTGCATCCGATTACCCGGTATGTGATGAATTATCTGCGTGCGGCTTGTCGGTCAAGAGAGACATTGGAGCAGGTTTTTGAGGAGAGTTCTAATGTTGTCCCGGCAAAAGATTGTTCCTCGTCAGCGTTGTGTGTTCGGATGGAGTGGATCATGCAGCTTTTGGAGACTAATTTGGAGCTGAAGTCCAAAGTGTATGGAGACCCGTCTCTGTGTTGTGTTTTCATGATGAATAATTGCAAGTACATTGTGCAAAAGGTTAAGGATAGTGAACTGGGTTTGCTGTTAGGAGATGATTGGATCAGGAAACATAGTGGGAAGATTAAGAATTTCATGTCTAGTTACCAGAGAATCACTTGGAACAAAGTTTTGGGAGTGTTGAGAATAGACATCAGCAATGGGCCTCCTCATCCTAACAATGTCGGGAACTCTACCCCTGTGAAAGAGAGAATGAATATGTTTAACATGTCCTTGGAGGAGATTCATAGAACACAATCTGAATGGACAATCTTCGATGAGCAACTGAAAAAGGAGCTCAAGGTGTCGTTATCCAAGCTCTTACTTCCTCTCTATGTCAATTTCCTCAGCAAATTCCAGAACTCTCCAGAAGTTAGGAAGAACGCGAACAAGTATATCAAGTACAGCTTGGAGGACGTTGATGTCCGAATTAATGAGTTGTTTCAAGGTGTTAGTGGGTCGTCGAGTGCTGGAGGTAAGTGAAACCATATATATATATATATTAAACCTGAGGAATTGCTTCTGATGGATCAGTGGCTTCTCTGACTGCAGCTATTGTAATAAACAAACATATGCAGTGATTGGTTGTTATTAGATAGTTGGATTGTCAATATTCTGTTCGATCAATTGCATTCTGGTTGACGTTCTTGTACAATTGGATTGAGATTTGCATTCCATTTCCAAGAATTCTTTCATCCATGTTCTAAGAGCATATATAAAAAAGAAGCTTGCGAAAGAGAATTTTGCTACGATGTATGCATGATGCATCACTTTTACCATCTATCATCAGTCTTCATATCCACCTCAATCCTAGTTTATGTTTAGGAATTCTGATAAATTAATACTATAGTTCTAAAAACATGTTTATTATTTAAAATAATAATTAAAAAGAAGATTTATTAAACATTTACTAAATTAATTTAATTAAGTGTTATGAATGTACTAATATTTACATAAAATTTTAATCTAATTTTATCATAATTCAATTTATTTTAAGTTCTTCAGTTTTCATCGAATTAAACCACATGTTCCACTACTTATGTAAGCCCGTCAATTCTTTTAAGTTTCATTTTTACGAATGTACTCCTTAAACGAGGTACTTGGCGCGTTAACTACAACATTGTATGAGTCGATACACACAACACTCAATATTTATCGTTTACGGTTAGAACTAATGTGGTATCTAATATTAAAAGGAAGAACTCCACGAACGTACTCCTTAGACGAGATACTTAACGCGTTAACTACGGCATTGTATGAGTCGATGCACACAACACTCAATATTTATCGTTTACGGTTAGAACTAATGTGGTATCTAAAATTATAAGGAAGAACTCCACAGGGTTGGGACGGGGAATCGAAATTGACTAATCATTTATATATATACACTTCTAGACTAGTGACTTTCTATCAAATCCTTTCCGGGCAAATAAATGCCTCCTAAATTACATGTACATTAACCTTAGAAAAAAGGCATTAATCATTTGTGAACAACAAAGATCACTTGTCCTCCAGAGCAGCAGTCTTGCAGATTGGACATGAATTCTTCATTGACAGCCATTTCTTGATGCAGCTTACGTGGTAATCGTGACCACAAGAGCTCAAAGCCCCAATATCATCCATGTTCTTATACTCTTCCTGCAATTTGCAAAGACTTGAATGTTAGAATTAGTTTGATAATGTTTAAGAATGAAAGGGCCATGCAGAAATCAACTATGTGTATATATATATATATATATTATACCAGGCAGATCACACAGCTTCCTTCTTTTTGATCTAAAGAGTAATGTACTGTTTCCGTCAAACATTTGGACATCAAATCTTCTGATAAGCCGGTGTTTACATGGCCAATCCTTTCACCCAGTGCCAGTAATTCCTGTTCATGACAGGAAGTCAGATGATTAAGATTATGAAGTGAGACAGACGTGATGTGTATAAAGAAAAACGAAAAGGGTCAGTGACAACCTCGTAGCTCATGTTGTCTATGTCCAGCCTCATTTCCCTATGCTGATCAAACATATTTCTGGAGCCATAAAAATGTGAGCGTTCTACAACCATGAAACCCTGTTATACGAAAGCATAGTCCTTGTAAGTATGTCTTAATCACATAATCATCTCAATTTACTGATGGGAATTGCTCGTCTTGAAAATATTGCATGAACCTGCATCTCAGTAGACAGTAGTATGAACTCTACTCAATTGACGGGGTCAAGTAGAAAACATTTTCATTTTAAAGTTCATCTGAAAGAGCTGCTTCCCGTTCTTAACTTAAAATAGGTGAAATTATTGAGAAAGACTATACATACCTCTGATGAAAATCGCTCATGAAGACATGCTTCACTGGATAGTGATCGGTATCTCTCATGTGAAATCCTTGATCTCCCATTTCTGTCACCACTTCGCCATGCTGGAGTTGATAATTGCCTTGGCTGTCTAGAGGAGTAACTTTCAGCCACCAACTGCAAGTTGTCATCAGAAGGGACAATGTGAGAAGGGACAATGTGACCCAAACGTAAACTACTTGAGGAAGCCCGGAAATTAGGGCTAGGTCTTTGGGAGTGGCTACTTCTTATTCCCCTCTCAGAATGTGTGGAGGTAACATGAGGACTTTGAGAAACAGAATTTCTTCTTGAAATAAAATCGTGTTGATAACCTCTTACATCTACAGATGCATTTATCGCGCTGTTTCCAGCAGGGAAGTGGTTCGTCTCATGACTAAAGCCACCAGTATCTGTATTGCATAAGCAAGAAAACCTTAGAATAAGAAATTTCTATGGGAGGTAAAATTATCTCTCAGTGACTAACCTGAAGGTATAATGCTTCCAGGAGGTGGAGACATTCTGGCATGGCTCCATTCATGTGTTGAGGCACTTGAACTCTGGCCTGGAAACTCCAGGGTGCCATGATGGTCAACAGGGTGGCTTGTAGAGAAAGAAACATGAGAATGAATGCCAGGGAAATGGGTCCTAGCCAAGTTAGATTCCGTATCAAGGGTAGGCCTGCTTCTTACATTCCTGGTAGAGCCCTCAGCCCTAAATGAGAGATTGCCTCGATAACTAGGGTTCATGGTGAAGTGTTCCCAGGGCATGCATTGAGAACCTAAATTTGGTTTCTCCTGCCTCAACTCCAAAGAAAGAGGGAGCTCAGAAGAACTTCCACCACCATAGTATCTACTTGTACTGCCCCTCTCACAAGATGAAGGGATTCCAGGACTTTTTCGCTTGTGAGGTCCTCTTCCATTTCCCATTGTGAGATCAACAAAACTACCCTCAATACCATGCATAGTCTGTCTCTCATAGTTGGAAGAAGATGCATGATGTGCATAATTATCTGGGACCGAGCAGAAGTTTCCAACAGGTGATGGATGAAAGGGATCATGAGATGGCCCAGAAGTATCTGGTTGATAATGTGATGATAGAGATGGACCAGAAGTATCTGGTTGATAATGTGATACTTCAACACTGTGATTGGAGGACAAAAAGGCATTCGGTGCAGAACTCCAAGGAGAAGTAAAATGGACTCCATCAACAGGGATATTTTCAACAGGATAATAGAAAGGTGCATTTTCTGCAGGACCAGACCCGGCTGCAGTTGAAGTTCATCAGAACTGAAGTTAGTCCATGAAGATAATTTTTACATAGAACTATCTCATGAGTAATGTAAAGAAGCAGGCTGCACACTGTAATATTATAGTTATGGCAACTATGATTAGAAATAAAACCTGTAAGGAAAAGGAAATTCAGAATACAATAGGGTGTGAAATAAAGGAAGGAGAAAAAGCAGTATTTTTTATTGTGTTGGAACTGCGTGAAATCATAAAATGAGAAATGAAAATAGTCATCTTGTAAAAGACAATTTCACAACTTTGCACTCATACATTTTCAAATAGAGGTGACAAAATGTTATCACTAAAGGCTTAAATGTTATATTCCCCGTTTGGTGAGCATATGGTGGGACACATGAACAGAGTTTCTTTCTACCACCATTTGAAAACGGAGGAGAACATATTTGACCATATCTTTACCATTCTTTTCTTTCCCAACCCTTTCTCCTCCACAAAAACACCCCTCTAGTGAACAGAACCAGTTATAATTATTCTTAGTAGTAACTATAGTGGCTCCAGTGTTTCACAAGTACAATTTTGGAGTTAGGAGACTTCTAAAGTATTTACAGAACAATAGTCACCTTCATTTTCAAGATGTTCAAGAACAGGGACTTAAAAAACACAACTGCGTACCCTGCCACACTTCTGGATCAAATATAGTAAGCCCACCCTTCCAAGTAAATTAATCATAAATTGGCAAATAATAAAAACAGAAGAAATCATGTTTAGTCGCTGTACCCATATTGTTATAAGGTTGCTCTAAATGTGCATGATTCCAATCCTGATCTTGTTCATTCTCAAACATTTGAGGCGTGTTTAAAAAATTTCTATGCTCCATAACCATATACGTTTGTAGCCAATCTAGATTATGTACTGGAGTGAAACCACAACCTGCAGGACAGAGAAGCATCTGAATAATAAGGTATGAACAACAAAATTCCTCAAGCATACACATTGTGGACGTACTTCGATGCCCCCAAATGGTTATTAGCAGGTCATCAACGGATAATAATTTCTTCAACAGCACTCAGCCAATATTGCTAAAGAAACAGGACAAAAACTAGGAAGAAAAGAGAGATAAAAGTATAAGAAATACTCCACAAGTTCCCCCTAATATCTGACTTAAATATTAGATAAACAATCTTATTATCTACTCTCCTTGGTGATTCATGTGCCTGTCAAAAATTCCTGAGCAAATTTATGTTTCAAATTAATTTGGTAGAGAGTTGTTTTCACCAGGAACTTTCCATTCACAATGTGAAATAAAGAACTTGTTATCAGGTAATTCAACAAAAGAAAATGGATTGAAGAGGAAAATATTTTTTTTAGGTCTTAGAATGGGAAAGGGGTAGGTAAGGTTCTTGCAAATTAAATTTGCTCCCACTTCAACTTTATTTCAACAATTGCAAGCTTTCCACATTTAAGCTGCATCAGATGTTACACTTCATATTTCAGTAATTCAAGGTATAGCTACCATGGCGAAAGAAGATGCATTAATACGTCCATGAAAAGAGTTGTTCAATGAAATCCTCAAGATTTCAACTACTTTCCCATCAAAAGTTTTGAAATTCGTTTGTCTTTATGAGAAGTCTATAAACTAATGTAAGCAAATCAACAATAAAAGAGAGAGAGAGTTGGTCTCTATTGGAAAGTAGGGGTTTCTGGAAAAAAAAGTTATCACCAATTTGCAGCTTTACATAACAACAGATTTTAGTTCAACCATAATAAATCAGTAAATGCAAAAGCAAAGTATGATATTAACACATCTGATATATTCTATTATCTTACAGACTTTTCCATAACTACTTAGCTTAGTATCCTTTTATACATAAGAATAAGAAGCTGGATTCTCAAAGATTACCTGGAAGTGGAACATAAAATCTCACTGGACTTGTAACTAGAAGGTTATGGTAATGATGTATGGACCTTTATGCAGCCAAGAACAAAGTAAAATACTTGTGCCCACACCAGAGAAGAACAATCAGACAAATGTGGCTTGAAAACTTTGGAGAAGTAGAAGACTGATGGATTGGCAATTATTTCAAGATCAAGAGTCGTTTAAAACAAACAAAATGTGGGAAATTTTTATAACATGTAACATGATCTAACATTCATGGGGATAAAACTTCGTATAGAGGTGAAAATGTACTTCCACTTTCCCCATAAACAATTAGTAAAGGAAGACTGAAGAATAGTATAGGACAGGAGATAAAGAACATTGATTTTAAAAAGTAAAGTGTTTTGAATTATTTATACTCTCTTCCTTTCTTAAGCCTTATTTCTTTTACAAAAAAGGAATTTCGCTAGAGATATCAAGGAGGTGCTATTAATGAAGATCTTCCAATTTCTCATCAATAAAGGTTAACCTACTTTTGGAATCTAGCCTTGGATGTTTGTCCTCATCAATTGTATCTTTATCTCCAACTAGGCATATATACTGCCATCATAATGTTGCTACAAATATTCACCATAAAAGAATGCAATACCTGACATATATCCTGACTTATGAAGAACAAATTACTTTAACATGACCCTGAGAATTGGATACTTGATCAAGTTCATATGCAAGGTAAAAAATCCAGGACCAAAAATTCCACACAAAATGGAAGCCATAGACAATAGCTTGCCAGCCCCACATTTGATCTAATTGAACAGATTCATTTTCGAAGACTGAAAAGGATAAAAAATATCAACAACAATATATCCAATACAAACTCCCTCAAGATAGATGCATAAGATACTTATTCAAGATACATAATCAATAAAATCTCAATACTATACATCAACGTACAAGTTCCAGATATCCAGTTATCTCTGACAAATTACTAGACAAATAGAACAGCTAATGACAGACATTCAGTGAATTGCGTCATTTTGTATAATTGGAAGTTCCACGTTAACCAGAAATCAAGCTCAAATCTGAAACACAATCTTGGATGCATTTGATATTTGAGCTTTAAACATGGACAGGGTAGGTATATGTCTACCCTAAAAAGTACAAGGGATTCTGGAGAGGGCAGAAGCTTCAGATACAACCTCATGAAGGCCATTTGGAAACATCTCAGGAGAAGATGCCTAAAAAGCAAATGGGCTATCACAGTGTCCAAGTGTTAAGCACTAATCGAGCCGCAGAAAACTTCGTCAGCAGAAAAGTTAAAATCACTCAAGAATTCAGCCTCCTGTCAAGCAAACCCAAATGTCTCCCATCTCGCCAAGAAGAATAATTATCATTTTTTGCACTATGAGAAAGAGGAGTGTCATGCAACTTTCTCATCCCTGCTGAAAATCTATATTAACCTGAAGGAATCGCGCATTGAACAACTTAAGTTAAGCATCACAAACTCGATGCCTTTAACTATTCCCCCACCTGGTCTTCTATTAGTAACTTACAACCCCCTAGAGATCATAATGAAGAGGTAACTGCTACATTTGTCTGTGATAGCTAATGGAACAATTACCTTTGCTTGCAACCCACACTTATGCCTACTGCCGTGATCAAATAGCATCGCCATCGTAAACAATAGGTTTCTCACCATTTTGATTCAGCCCAAATATTTCTAAAAATTATGTACTTAAGCAGCTTACACCCCCTTGAATAAGGATTCATTAGGGGATCCAACATTACAAAGTACTTGGGAATTCTACCTCAACATAGCCATGTAAAAGTGGCAAATAGTTTGTTAGAACTTTTGAAACCCATGGGAATATAATGCTAACCAACTCCCAATTTCCTAACCATGGTCAGGAAAATCACTAGAGATTTCTTTTATCCTAATGGCCCACTCAGCCTGCTGGTATAACCTCACAATAATTAGCCTCAATTCCATATCACAGGATGACCCAAAACAAATGAACTTCCAAAGAAAGAAGTCTAAATAATTCCTGAACGTGGAAGTGGAATCATTAGTACCATGTACCCCGCTCCCCACAGTGAAGACTCACTTATATAACTCCACAACACATGGAGCTCTATCCTGAAGTGGCATAGGATCTAGTTTCAAATCTGTTCTTCAGTAGCCACTGGACCCTACAATGCCTGCAACACCATTTGCAATTTAGAACATATGTATAACCATTTCCTAACTGATAGTTGGACATGTAAAGAGAAGCTACAAACATCAGGACGTTTAGGGAAAGAATTATCAAACCTTCTCAACAGCAACTCTAATGATTCCCGAAGTTTAAAGACGCACACATCAAATAGCCCCGAACCTGCATAAAAAAAGCCATCTAAACCTACTTGATGCTAAAGTAATCCAAGTAATCTATGACCTATGGCACTAAGAAAACGAACCCCGTCCAACAGGCAGCTACGTCAAATACCACGAAGTTTTAATGCAGATTAAGGCCTATAATTTTCTTATCTTCTCCCATAATCATGTATGGCATGCGATTTCCAGACTTTTTACAGGAAATTTTATTAAAACAAGAAAATTCACGAATTAAACACATCATAAGGGAATTGAACGGGGCTAAGAAGAGTAACACAAAAGATTTTATTTAGTAAAAAAATCTACCAAAATATAAAACCCAATCAGTAACAACAAATTTAAGGTTAAGAGATGGATAATGAGCACCGAACCGGACGTCAGCAAGCAAAAATCAAAATAGAAACAAACGGTCGAACAAACCATAATGCACAAAAAAAGCTAAAACCCGAGCATCAGAAACCATGGAACAAACGATCAAGAGAAAAACCAGCAAAACAAATCAAGCGAAAGATGATCAACCTCAACAAAAAGTAGGCATGATCAAACAAAGATAAAAACACACGTAACTCTCTGCGTACGGTAAAATTCATCAAACAAGTAGATGATCGGCCGTAAAACGTACCTCGGTGAAGAGGTTGATGACTAATATGATGGCGACGGAGCAACAGCTGACAGCTAAAACGGCATATTGTAGAGAGAAAGTTAGAGTGAGAAAGGGAGGAGAGAAATAAAGTGGTTTGGTGTGTCTGGCTTCGTTTCGCAGAAATAAGAGGACGGGAAAATGGCTGGTTTGCCAAACAGCCACCGGCTACCGGCACCACCCGTATTAATATCTTTTTAAAACTTTTATTAATACTGCTATGTTATTTATATAATTGGTTATGCTATTTATTTTATTTTGTTTGATACGGTACCGGGACAAGCCCGTGTGACGGTTGCTACCACGTAATTTGTTAGTTTAAAAGGTTTCATTATCTTTAATTATTATAAAATTAGTTAAAATTTTAATAAAATTAAAAATTTTAAAATATGAGTAAAAGAAATTATTATTATATATTTAAGAATTTAAAGTTTAATAATAAGAGTTATTAAAATAATCTAATATAAAAATTAAAAACTAAAAAAATATACGGTTAAATATTTTTTTCACTGAACCACCGATCGAATAAGTTAAAATTTTAATCATTAAAATAAATTATGAATATTATATTTTGTTATATTATTTAAATATGTTAAAATTAATTGCCTCTTCGGGGTGATTGAGTTGATGGAATAGAGGGGCATGGAGCCAAAAGTTCCTGTGTCAATTTCTCCTACTTATGTTCTCTCGATCGAGCCTGTCGCACATGACTTGCTTAGTGCGGAATACCCGATTAACCTAATTTGCAGGCTATTGCATCAATCCAGAGATTTATCCAGTGCGTATAAAAAAGGTAGCGACTGCCGGTTGTTCCGTTTCCAAAAAAATACTTATTAAATTTTTAATTTACTAATTTTCCTAATATATCAAATAGGTTACTTTTTCAAATATTATATAAGCATTATAGGACGTCATGATAAGAATATATGTGACCTAGTGGAAGAAAAAAAGATACATGGGGATCATTTAGGAAAGTACTCTTTCATACTTGATAGTTGAAAGGTGTTTCAAAATCTATATATTTCAATAAAAGCAACTGTTCACATAATTTCTCTGATTTAAAAAATAAAAAGTTTTATTAAATGGCTTGATTGATTTAATTATTTAATATACAAAAAATTATCCAAAATAAATATCCTAATTAATACAATTAAATAAACAATATAATTATGTAAACTACAAAAGCTAAGTATAAATAAAGAAATTACTAACTTATTTTAATATATAAAATAAAATAAAATTATTTTTGCTCTCTTTTATTCTTATTCTCTTTTTACCTTTTTTCTTTATTAATTCTTATTCTCTTAAAAGTTTATAACACCTCTGTACTTTTATTTATTTCTATTATTATTATTATTATTATTATTTATTTTTCTCTTCATGTGGGTCATTTGAAAATAACATCTCTACTAGATAAGGATAAAATGGCGTACTACAAAACCTCTTTAGATCACTTGTGTTGAATGTCGTTGTTAAAAATTTGTAACACATTATAGCCTCAATTATGTAGATATGAGAGTACAGGGGCATGAGACCAATAGGTTTTGTGTTTAATTCCTCCTACTTACGCTCTCTCGATCAATCCTGTCGTACAGAGCTTGCCGAGTATCTGATTGACGTAATTTTCAGGCTATTGCTTCAATTCAAAAATTTACCTAGTACGCATCCAAAGAGTAACACTGCGAATTCCTTTGTTTCAAAAAAGTTGAATATTTATAAAATAATTATAAAGGTTACTAATATATTCTAGTTCTATAAAATAAATAATAGTTATAATTTTAAAATTACAATAAAATATTAACACATGAATCTAGTTGCGAGTGTATATAATTAAAAAATATTTTTATATGCAGGAAATTTATAAAATACTTTTAATTAAAATTTTATTTTAATAATATATGAAAATAATGTAAAATTACACAACTCCAATTTTTATTAAGATTATTATAAATAAAATATATATTTCAAAATTATTTTATACATATCAATTTCAGAAGAATGTTAAATTGAAATATAATTAACTTGTTTATAAAAATTGTTCATATTATAAAAACAAATACTCTAATTAAATGAATTACTTAATAAATTTTTTTATACAAAATAAATATTTTAATTGATAAATTTACCTTATGTAATATAAAAGATAAGATAATTATTTACCTATCATTGTCCTTATAAAATTATAAATAAAGACATTAATTAATTGATTTAAATATATAAGATAATTATTCTTTCACCTTAAATACTTATAAAAATTAACGTATTCCGTAGACAAGGCTCGTTTGTTTTACGAAAGTCGAAAGGGTTATTAATAAATAAAAATAAAAGGAAAAAAGAAAAGATAATTGATCTGAAATCCCGAAGCATCCTGTTCTTTCAAGGCACCTCCAACCAATATGTAGGGGACAAGCTGCATTGTACATTAATGTTTTTGCTTGTGTTGTTGACCCACTGGAGGAGCAGGTAACAAGTAATGTCACATTGTATGATTTATTGGGAGGAAAGGAGTGGAGTCCTGGGTTTGGCAGGTTCGCTGTTGTTAGTGGCACGAGACGACACTTGGCCGTGATGGCCGTGATTTTTATGATTTATTCTACTCAAGCGTGTCAACGTGGACGATCATCGCCGTATCGACATGGGTTTCTCTTCTTTTGTCCTTTGTTGCATTAGAAGGCGGAAACGTGTATTGTCCCACAAATTGTTCTTACATAGGCCAATAATGCTTCGAAGTTAAGCTAAGTAGCCAAACCCACGTAGTTATACGTTGGATTATTCTTTGGTTGGATTCTTCTATACTCACCTTCATATACATTGTCCTCAATTACAAACTTAGAATCAACATTTTAAAAATTATGTTAGAAATTAAATCAGTAAAATAAAATATTTTAAAATTTAAAAATTCAAAATCGTCATAAAATTAATTAAAGTTGAATAAAATTAAAGAAATTGAAATATAATTCAAAGTTATTATTTTTACTTGTCAAAAAATTTAAAATTTAATTAAAAAAAAAATTATTGAATGAAAATTAAATGATTTATTTTGATTTATAAGAAATTATTAATCAATAAAAATTGCTTATTAATTAATAAATTGATCAGTTTTTAATAATAAAATTTGTTAAAATAAATCGAACCAGAAAGTTATAAATCGAATTAAAAAATTGAAAGGTTTAAAATTTTTACAGTTAAATTAGTTGAATCGGTCAAACCGGTTGAATTTTATAATCATGACTTAGAACTGAGGACTGCAATATTATATGACTTTTCTATAATTATTTTTTAAGTAATGTATTACTTGTGTAGTTAATTATGAGGCTTTCTTAATAATAAACATCCGAAATCAAATGGAAAATCATGGGTTACTTTGCTTCTTGACTTGCATGATTTAAACAATACGGTCCAATCCTTAGCTAGTGTGTTGCTTTTGTATGCCAATCATAGTGTGTGTTGCTTTTGCTCTTCATTGGTTGAGTATAATATTGAAGGTGGCCTTTTGGATAAACTTATATTATCTATTCTCTAACAGCGCACAGTCATTTTGGGCACATCAAGGGAGTGTTGAAGATGGATAAGGTTGCCTGATTGTTTTCTCACTCTTCACTTAAGACTCTCGTTTATAAGAAGTGTTGAGCTTGAGTAAAAAAAAAGGGAAAGAGGAGAATTTTTTCCGTTATGATCCTCTAGTTTCATAGGCATGCTCTTTGGTCGGATTAATTACCGACGTCTCGAGTCCAACAGTAAGAGTTGGAGCTACTAGAAAATCTAAAGCTGTTGGAAACCTAATATTAAATAGGGTCAGTAAACAATTAACAGCTAACCAATAATATGTAAAGATTCTTTGTGCGCATAATTGTATAAGCTATGTAACGTAACGTGTTAAAGATTTAAGATTAGTCTAGTAAAAATTGAGATACCACACATATATATATATATATATATATAAAAAGAAAGAAGAGGGCGTGGAAGATGCAATCAGGCCCAGTCCGTACACTATCATCTTGGGAATCCTGATGCCACCCCTGCTGTGGGTGAAACAAATAGTAAAGAGTGAGAATGCATCGAGCCATTGACGAGAGGAAGAGAGAGAAGAAAAAGGAAATACTATTACTACCGCATATAGTTTGGTGTAACCTCTAACGAACGACTAACTTGTCCGGCGTCGTCTTGGAGAGTTGACACTGCTGCATTTCTTAGCAAAGCCCAAACCTTTCAGGAGAAGAGAGAAACCCAACGTCACTAAAGATAAAGAGCTCAGAAGAAGATGAGCGGTGATCGACATTCTCACCAGAGTGGACGCGATTTGCCAGAAGTATGACAAATACGACGTTGAAAAGCACAAGGATCATAGTGTCTCCGGAGACGACGGGTTTGCTCGCCTCTACGAGGACGTCGAGTCCGACATCGAAGCCGCTCTTCAGGTTAGATTCTTTTTCTACTTGTTTTTCAATCTGCTTGATTAAATGTGTGCTTCTAGCAGCGAAAATTGTGGAAGTCTACTACTTGGTGTGGACTTCGTTGAGTGAAGCTTGAGAGTTATAAGTTTGGCTTCTTTTGTAGTTTTTAATGATTTTATTGTCAATTTAGTGATGTTTTCGAGTGATGTGATTTACAGAAAGCGGAGCTTGCTTCGAGGGAGAAAAATAAGGCGTCGGCAGTGGCTTTGAACACGGAGATTCGTCGAACCAAGGCCAAATTACTAGATGAAGTTCCTAAGTTGCAGAGATTAGCAGTAAATAAGGTTTTCACGTTGTTTTTGAATGGTTTTATTGAGTTAATTATTTGTAGTGTTATTAGATCCATGACATGCACTCCGAAATTTCACTTGATTGTGGAGAATTCTGATCTATGATAGGAGGCATCGTTTGGAATTGATTTTTTGATGGATTTTTGTTGATTCTGAGAATGGCCTTTGATCTAGGTGAAAAAAAGGCGTCATTTGTAATCAATTGTGCAATTATGATGGATACTTTGGATCACTTTACGATTCAAGGGCACTTTCAAAATATGGGGGAAATTAAGAAGAAGCTTGGTTAAAGACCCAAGTTGATATTTTTTTCTTCTGAAATTTTGGTCGAGATGGGGATGGGCTGCAGTGGTAGTTTGCCGCGCATTTGGAAATGATGCTTTGTCTTGTCTTCTTTCTTAGACATTAAATTGAAACTCTGGATTGTTTTCACGTATGCCTTTATATTTGATGTCCAAGAAAGGGATGAAAATTTGTTTTTTGTGCTTGCCTCTTGTGCAGCTGAAACTTCACGAGATTGTTAGTTTCTTCCCTCCCTCTTCTGAAATCTACTTTTGAGCTCTTAAATTGACTAATTTGGGCCTTGTGCAATATGATGATGATAATCAATTGGCAGGTTAAGGGACTTTCAACAGAAGAACTTGCTGCCCGCAGGGATATTGTCCTTGCATTGCCAGACAGGACTCAGGCCGTACCAGATGGAGCTGTAATGACCTTAGAAATGATTCTTTGTGATGGTTCCATTACTGGCGTCATGACTTGTAATTTATGGGACTCTATCTCTTACCTGCTTGTCTTGGTCAATAGATGGTTAATTTGATAATGAATACTTTCAAGAAAGGGAGCAGTTATGCCAATTTAGGAAGGAGTATGAAATGCGTCTAGTAAAGAAGGCAAGTCTCCTATTAAATTGGAAGGTTCTTTTTGGTTTTTAGCGCTATTATCTAAAGGATGTTAGATTGCATGTTCATTATCTAACAGCTGGTTTTAGTTATGAACATTGTAATTTTTAGTTTCTTGCAGGATCAAGGCTTGGATATGATTTGTGAAGGCTTAGATACTCTAAAAAACATGGCTCGTGACATGAATGAGGTAATCTTTTGGCCTCTTGGTCTCTCATGTATATTTGTATGTGCTTCCTTGTGATGTATGCATAGGGATATGCACACACATATATAATTTTGGGTGAACAGTGATTGATTTATATTTATTTCATGTTAGCTCTTTATGGATATCTGCAGGTGTTGGATAGGCAAGTTCCTTTGATGGACAAAATTGACACTAAGATGAGAAGCATGTTCATCAACCTTTTTTATTCCACTTAACTTTATTAGAGGTCATGTTAACTATTATTTATACATCCTGCAGGTTGACAAGGTAACATCTGACCTCAAGAATACTAATGTTAAACTTAAAGATACTATTAACTAGGTGATCAAGCTGAAAATTAACCAAAAATATTGTAATCCATCATTCTTGGGGATGCTAATTTGCTGATCAGTTTTTGTAGATTGAATTACTTTTGTTCTTTGCAGCTGCGATCCAGTCGAAAATTTTTCATTGACATTGTATTGCTGTGCATAATTTTGGGAATTGCTGCGTACTTGTACAAGTATGTTCCCATTACTTCTATAAATGGCTGTAAAACATGCAGTTTTCAGTATCCTTTCTTAATTTTAGTTTGGAAAAATATTTTTTTGATTGATTTCCTTGCTAAAAGATAACCATTAAGTTTACTGGATATTGTAGATGGAAATCATTAACATATTCTTGTAGGGGCTACTTGTTAGTTTTTTATGAAACCTTTGAAAAAGGGAACTTTAATATTTACCTGCGGAGCTTTTTTAGTAAACTGATGGCTTCCTTATAATTGTTTTGTTGAAAATTGGTGCAATGTATGTCCTGAGCTATAATAATTGAGATGACTTAACAGTAGTAGTTAGGAAATTAGTTGATTGAGTTGATAACTAGTGTTGATATGTTTCAGTGACGAACACTGAAGTATGGAAGTTCTAGCTCAATAATTCTTGAAAAGGTAAGGCATTATTGTCCCTTCGGAACCCTTGGTCAAAGGGCTACGGGGATAACTAAAACCATTCAAGTACGTGGTATTGTTAGACTACATATATCGAGAAAGGTTTTTCTCGCTGTGACTCCTAGGCTGGTGGAATATTTCATCAATAAGTCTCAAGGAAGTTATATCATTGGTTTCTAGCCTATATACTTTTCAGGTGGCTAATAGAGTAGATTTTCATAAGAAGGCAAAGGTAACTTAGATTTTAGTTATGCTAGCTGAGACACAAACCTTTTTTCTCTTTACGGGTATCAATTCTCAAAGCTTGTCTTTTAGAAATCTAAACTGACTATCCCTTCCACTTATAACTTAGACCTCAAATAGGATCTATAGTCCAAGACTTTTTGATACACATGATCCTTATAAAGAGACAAGTGTAAAGCATATTTGTCTTTCTGTGTGACTGTAGCTACATTATTCAAGAATAAAACTTTTAGGAGAGAAAACTTAGAAGAAAGCTGTAAGATAGAAAACACACTTCATATTATTAATGGAACTAGGTGTTAATCTGGTCAGATTACAAAGGAAGGGAAGCTTTGCTTTTTTAGGCCAAGCAAAGGAGAACAAGATAAACAACTTTTACATGACGACCCTACATAATACAATACCGTAAACTAAAATACAAAAGTGCATAATGAAAGTAAAAATTATTACTTGAGGAGATCTCATGACTACCATACACAAACACAAACAAACACGAAAAGATCAAGAAATAATTGTGAAAAATTACTAAAAACAAAATATATATACAAAACACCAATTAAAAGCAAAAACAAAACTGAATTACTTCACTCCTCGGCAATGACGTCAAAATTCTTAATGCGCCTCTCATTAGAAATTATTAATCGTAGGTCCTAGTTTTCCTTTATGTTATATCTTATCAAAATAAGCTCTTTAATTAGATTTAGCTATTAAACAACCTAGAATAAGCTTTCTATATTTAGTATGACAACTACATTATGAACTAGGAAAACAAGTTATAACTAACAACCACACAAGCTTGGGTCGTTTAACCTATGCTATGTTATCCCTAATGATTCACAACCATTAGTTTACCACCAATGAATCAAAGATACAACTATTACATGTTGCATTCTAGATTTTGACATTGGGTTTATACATAAAGGATCTATTAAAAGAGTTCAAATCATTCTTACACGATTACCCAAAACATTAAGCAAATAATAACATAACAATTTCTAGAGAGAGAGAATCAACAGTACAAGATGAAGAGATGCCCGAATGTGTTGTTCGACTTTGATTTCCCTTTTTAATCGGAATGAAGAAGGCTAGCTCTCCATAGATCTAAAAGAGGTTAAACACTTCATACCTTGTTTGGCTGCTTGAATGTCTATTGATATCAAAATTAGGGTTCTGGGAGATACACAATTAGTTAAACGACCATGTAATTAACCGTGTGTGTCAAAATTTTTTCCAATTCATGTTTCTACAGGGATGAATTGCACAAAAGAGTTCACAATAACTATAACTGGAGATATTATGTGATTAATTTGTAGTCAAAATATACAATTGAAGTGGGTAATCCAAAAAAGAAGGTTGAATCAAGATAATTCTCAATTCTTGACTATTTTTATTTATACGATTAGACAATGATAACTCCTTTAATAGTTTTCGCCCCTAGCCTCTGAGGAACTGCTTATGGCTACTCAAGAAATTAGGTATGTGAAGTTTTGTTTGCTTGCTCTCCCTAAGCTCTTGGAATCAAGAGGTCGTGCAAAGACACGAATTGGGGTAAAATTTTACATACATGGTTAGCTTCACGCCTTTGTAACTAACCATGTATCTCGTAGAACCTTAATTTTTTCTATAAAAGGACATTCAAGCGGCCAAACAAAGGAGGAAGGGTTATAGAAGCACGAAAGTAGGCAGAACTCTTACTTCTTTGAGATCTATGAGGACCTAACCTTCTTCCTTCCTGTTCGAAGGGGAAATCGAGGCCGAAGAATACATTTGGGCATCTCTTCATCTCGTAGCATTGTTCTCTCTTTTTAGAAATTGTTTGTGTTATTTGTTGCTTAATGTTTTAGGATTCATGTACGAATGATTTAAACGCTTTTAATAGATTGTTTATATATGAACCCATTGCCAAAATCTAGATTACAATATGTAATAGTTGTAATTTTAATTCATTTGTAGTAAACTAATGGTTGTGAATCATTAGAGATAACATAACATAGGTTAAATGACCTGAGCTTGTGTGGTTGTTACCTAGATTAACTTGTTTTCTTGGTTCTATTACCAAAGATCAATACTTAAGTCCTGTCTCTCAAGGAAGCAAAATGTTTTTCAAAGTTCGACTTGAAGGTCGTTTATTTGTAATTTGGAATGGACCTACAAGAAAGGTACAAGACAACTTTTTGTGTCCCTAATGCCCAATATCAATGGACTATCATGCTATTTGGACTTAAAGTCGCTCTATCACTATTTCAAATGCCTATGACAAAATCTATGAGTTCATTCTTTCTAGTGCCTTGATCTACATTGATGGCATTCTATTATATTCCACAACCCATGACGATCATAAGGTACTACAATCTTTTTTGATCTCATAAAGCAATATGAGATTATGCTCTCAGCTAAGAAAAGTCACATTAGAACATCCCAAATAGAATTTTTAGAAATGAACTTTCACGATGGGTTTTATCAACGCGGCCCACGTATAGCTAGTGAGTTATTACAATTTCCTAGCGCAAATCTCAGTATAAAACAAATCCATGAATTCCTTGGAATTATTAATTACATTAGAGATTTCACTCCTCACATGGTCGATTATACAAGTTCCTTATCTAAATTGTTGATAAAGAATCCATCACCATGGAGGAAGGATCAAACGAAGGCTGTTCAATACTTAAAACAAGTGAGTCAGCATCCATGCCCTTTAAAGATTCCTGACAAAGGCCAATGCATACTTTAGACAATTGTCAGTAATTATTATTGAGGTGCCATCTTGATTGAAGAGATTGATGAGAAACGAAATTTATTGTGGCTATGCCAGTGGCCAATTCAAGGAATCAGAAAAATACTACCACACCATATACAAAGAGATTTTGACGGTGAAGAAGGCATTGAAAAGTTCAATTTCCTCCTCAACCTTTATCACTTTGTGATTGAAATGGACAATACATCTTTTCTAAAGATCCTTCAGCCTCATAAGAAGATATTGCCTGACAACCAGTTACTTCGTTAGAAAGATTGATTCTCTCGCTCTAAATTCACCCAGTGTGCTAGCTGATTTCCTGTCACGATCCAAAAAGCAAATCCAACTTCTTACTTCCATCTTAGAAAAACCAATTCCTCTCTCCATTTTTCCACTTATGGACTTCCCACTTTAAACCAGAATTAAGAAATCTTTTCCTCCAATAACCCGAAACCCTTCTCAAACTCTTGATGAAACTGCTATCCTTCTCCGGAAAAGTCTTTGTTATTAACATCATCTTGTTCTTATCACCTTGAACATTCCTCTTCATCTACATCACTTTGACATCTTAACACCATATCAGACTCTGCACCATATCAATGACTCTCTTACTGAGCCCACTATGTAGCATCTTTGGGCTTTATTTGCCCTCTATGCATGTCCCATTACTTTATCTTCTCTACATGGTTACTAGCATTTAGCCAATCGTGCCAATGCTAGTTCTCTGTTGTGGACATTCTTGAAATCGTTCCAACCATTGGCCAAGTGGCGTATCCAATTAGGTCAGATACTCAACACATACCAGTTATGAAGTATTCCCTTGGCTGAACAAAAAGCTTATTCTATCTTTATTGTTCACCATCCTTATAGCATGACCGAAAATGGTTATGTTTACACCATTAATCATTTTCAAATCTGGAGGACCTCTATTGACTGGACAAAAAAACCAGAAAGATTTGATGCGTGATCTTTATCACTTTTTAGATCACCTTAATCATCATCATCCCAAATTCAATAAACCTACTACTTGCACATCTCTGGGTCCATACCCTGGAGATTTTGCCCTACAAGAGCCCATTTCACCTACTACTGGATATTGGTCTTCAGTTGACTAATTTGCTCACATAGGTTTTAGTGTCATGGGAGGAGAACTAATGTCCCACCTGGTTTTGAGCCCAAGAAGACTTTTGAAGTTGGAGAAACCTCCATTGCTCATAAGCCCAAAGAATAGCCCAAACTTCCGGACTATTTCCAAGACGCTTAAGAACCATTTCATAAAAGAAATAGAAAAATTGGATAATGATATGTCTATTTCTGATGATGACAGTAGACTCTAATCTTTATCTACACCAACCTGTTGAGAGAGTCCTCCTTATCACTAAGGAATAATATTGGGACCCAGTGTTTTCCAATAATTTTTACTTTCATTATGCACTTTTGTATTTTGTTTACATTATTGTACTATATAGGGTCATCATTTAAAAGTTGTTTATCTTGTTCTCGCTTGCTTGGCCTATAAAAGCAAGGCTTCTCTTCTTTTGTAATCAAACTCTATTGACACCTAGTTCCATCAATAATATGAAGTGTGTTTATCTTATGACTTCCTTCTAAATTTTCTCCCTCCTAAAAGCTTGATTTTTGAATAATGTAGTTACAGTCAAACAGAAAGGCAAGTACGTTCTACACTTGCTTCTTTATGAGGATCTTGTGTATCAGAAGTCTTGGACTATAAATCCTATTTTAGGTCTAAGTTATACGGGGAAGGATTTGTCAATTTAGATTTCTAAAAGACAGGGCTTGAGAATTGATGTTCTTAAAGAGAAAAAGGGCTTGTGTCTCGACTAAGCATAACTGGAATCTAAGCTACAATTAATCTTTGTTTATCTTTTCCCTCTTATGAAAATCTGCTTTATTAATCACTCAAAGAGTATATAGGTTGGAAACTTATGATGCAGCTCCCTTAAGGCTTATCGGTGAAATATTCTACTAGCCTAAGAGCCACAATGGAAAGTGCCTTTCTTGATTCATGTGGTCTAACAATACCATATACTTGAATGATTTTAGTTATCCCTGTAGTCCTTTGACAAGAAGGAATAATGTTTTTTTAATCAAGAAAGTTGATTTCACCTCATTAGATTTCATAAAGTTCTGATCATCCTATCATCAAAGTCTGTTCTGTTACGATTACAATATTGTTTGACATTTTAGTTTATTTCTAAAGTGGATAAATAAACAATTTTGATGTGGGTATTTGAGAGCTACGCTGATGTTGTATTGTTATAGTTTTGAAGTTTGAACAGTAAAACCAACTATCATGCTAGCAACTGCTTTATTATACCGCAAATCCTTTGTGCCTTCTTATGAGCAGTAGTTGCATATGGCATTCAAATAATTAGATACAGAGATTGGAATATTTAATTAAGCACTAGGGTGGTGTTGGCGTAATTGTCTGTCGTGAATTGTACACACAATCAAACCCATAAATATGTAAACTCAGGAGCTAATTAAATTTCTCGTCCTCATTTCTTGAAGAGTTTTCACTTGTTAGTCTCTAGCCTTCAATTATGCAAGGAAATTCTTGCATCTTCAGAATCTTCCCCAAGAAATTGGATTTTTGGTAACTATGAAAGCATAGGTTAGCTGTTTCGTATTTCAAGGAAAAGTTTCTTTCTTTTGGTCTACTGCTGGAAGGCCACCTGACTGAGCCTGTTTTGCTTGTAGTGTTTTGAGGAAGTGAACGACAAAACATATATTCGGGATGTGGTGTTGTTGCCATGTTTCAGGTGTAATCACGTGTTTTGATAATTTTTGTAATGTGTTATAATTTAATAAGTGGAGAATACAAATTCAAGAAGTTTGCATGCTAGGCATTTGATGTATGGCTTCCATGCATTAGTGCACATCTTCATATTTGTATACAAAAAAGGAAATAGCATAACTAAAACTTTGATGTTCCTTTCATACAAACCTTTAGTATCATTGTAGTTATTGTTGCAATACACAAGAGATGACTTGAAATGTCATGGTAGATGCTTCATAGTTGATGGAATGGCCTTGAGACTGCTTAGTCCGTAACAATCATGCCCTCTACTTGCTTCTATCTATATGATTGTAGTAAGGGGAGGCAAAATAGCTAGGATCTGAGGCCACCTGAGGTCAATGGATAAATTCTGTTTTGACTGAGATTTGGGTTGATTTAAAAATCAAAATCACATTTGGCCCGACACAACTTTTGTCAAAATGAGTGAAATAAAAAGGAGAATCTCGTTGGTCGTTGACTCTTCCTAATTGTCTCTAATAAATCCCTAGTCTGGTCTTTTACTTAATTGTCTCTAATAGATCTCTAAAGCTCATCGCCACTATTGATGTCGTTGCTGCTATCATCGTCAATCTATCTAGTTGCTTTCTGTCGCTGAGGGCCTGCTCTCGCATCTTGCGTGGGATTTTGCAAACAAGAGGGTCAAAAGATACGGAATTTTGCTTCAATTACAGCTTGCAGGAATAGTATCTATTCCAAGTTCACCTTCTCAGGTTGTTGGATTTCATCCTAAAGGACTTTGAATAGTTTAGTACCATCCAAGTAGCAATGTTGTTTACAGTGAGTCTGAATTAAGGTGTATTAAGAAGCTTCTTTAGCATGGTTTCTTTATGGTAAGTGTTGGCAATGTGCATGCTGGGGGTGCTTAACTTTAACATACAAGCTCGATTGATTTCATGCTTCCAACATTTTAGATGTTTATAATTGTTTAACGTGGGTGGACTAACCCTTCAATAAAATCTAACACAATAGAAAATTTCAATATAACGAATGATCATATAATAAGTGAACAAACAATTTAGACATCACTTCTAATTGTGTTGTTATAGAAAGTTTCAATCTTTATGAAGTGTGTTAAGAAGACAGGTATTTCGTATCTTATACATTATACAAAGTTTTGGCACATATTTATATTGGTATAGGAACAACTAATTTACATAATAATCCCCTCTAATCAAGCATAATAATGCCCAAATTAATGCAAATATATAATTCACCAAAACTCCAGTTAGAGCCTTTGTGAAAATATCTCCATATTGTTCTCCGGTTTTGACCTATCTCATAGAAATCAAGTTTTGTTGTATTTTTTTACGAATAAAGTTACAATCTATCTCAATATGTTTAGTTCATTCATGGAATACAAGATTAGAAGTATTAGTGTTGCTTGATTATCACACAACAACTATGCTAGTTATGAGGTTTTAAAACCAATTTCTGTTAGGAGCTGGTATCCATACGATCTCACATTATGATTGTACAATAGTTCTATATTTAGACTTTGCACTAGATTTGGATGCAACATATTGCTTCTTACTTTTCCATGAGACTAAGTTTCCTCCAACGAAGACATAATAACCAGTAGTTGACCTTCGATCAATTTTAGAGTCTGCATTATAGCATTTGGGAAACATTTTGTATGAGTATGTCTATGATTTCTAAATAGAATCCCTATACTAGGAGCTGCATTCAGGTGACATAAATTTGTTTTATAACTGCCCAAGGATGAGTGGTAGGAGAAGACATAAATTGACTTAAAACACTAACAAAAAATGCAATTTCAGGGTGAGTTACTGTGAGATAATTGAATTCCCCAACCAATCTCCTATATTTCTCAGGATCTTTAAACAATTATCCATATTTGATGAGTTGTAGATTTGGAATCAATGGAGCATTACATGGCTTAGCCTTCTTTTTCCAACCTCAGTTAGTAGATCAAGTACATACTTCCTTTGTGATAAGAGAATGCCTTTCTTGCTTCTTTTCACTTTGACCCCTAGAAAATATTTCAAAGCCCCTAATCCTTCTTATGAAATTGACTATAAAGGAATGATTTCAAGGATGAAATCCCCATGGTATCACTTTTAGTAATAATGTCATCTACATACGCAACAAGGAGAATGATACCGATGCAAAATGTTTATAGAATGCTGAGTGATCAGAATTGCTCTTCTTCATGCCAAACTTTTCCATTGCCTGACTAAATTTTTCAAACCAAGCATGAGGACTTTGTTTTAAACAAGTATAGAGACTTTCAAAGATGACATATTTTCTTGTTCTCCCCTTGAGCAACAAATCTAGGTGATTGCTCCATGTACACTTGCTCCTGAAGATCTCCATGTAAGAAAGCATTCTTAATATCTAACTGATGTAGGGTCTAATCATGAGTGGCTACTGAAGAAATGAATAGATGAATAAAGGTCAATTTAGCAACAAGAGAGAAAGTATTAGAATAATCCACACCATTAGTCTGAGCATAGCTTTTGGTTACAAGTTGTGCTTCAAGTCAAACAATAGATCTATCATAATTAATTTTAATAGCAAACACCCATTTATCTAATGGCCTTTTTGATAAAGCAAACACACGCAAGAGGGGAGGGGGGTGAATTGAGTGTAAAGAAAAAATTTGCAAGATACTTAAAATTGATAATATCTTCCTAAGCAAAATAAGTCTATAAATAGAAGGGTCCTATCAACCTTTAAAAAAATCCTGTTAACGTTGAAAACAAAAGAATCTTGTTAATTGAAAGGAGCCTGCTAACACTCAAAAGAAAATGAGCCTGTTAATTGATAAAAGCCTACTAGCGCTCAAAAAGAAAGGAACCTATTAATCAATAGGAGCCTATTCACGCTCAAAATGAAAGAAGCATATTAATCGATAGGAGTTTGTTAACGCTTAAAACGAAAGGAGCCTCTTGTGATATAAAAACATTAGGAGCCTATTGTAAAATCGAAGGAACCTCTCACAAGTTTGAAAACACAAACATTATAGTACAAAAATTTAAAGGTTAAGAGACAGAGAGTGACATAGTCGATTTATACTGGTTTGGCTTATAACGAAACCTCTATCCAATCCCTAAGTATTCAATTTGAGTATTTCACTACAAAATTCAAGTAGTAAATTTTCACAAGCCTCTCCAAGCTCACAATTACATATTTTTCAAGGTTCTTCAACCTTCCACACTCGTAGTGTTTAACAACCTCTACAAGCTCACAACAAGAAAAGTATAAAGGATTTAATAGTCTCTCTCAATAGAGTGATTTCACTTTCTAAGATACAAGGAGTTTGATATAATTTTCAAGAATATTGACGCTGCTAAGGTATTTTGTAAGTCTTTATTTTTCATAAATATAGTGGTTCTTCCTTAAGTAGACATTTTATTTAACTAGTCGTTGCTTAATCTTTGATACCATCTCTACTGAAATCTTCGATATTCAAACGTTAAGATAAACGTTCTGTCAAGGCTTCTGGAGCTAATTATTCGAATTAGTAAGATCCTTCTGGAGGGCATGAAACCATTTCTAATTAGATAAGTTCATAAAGAAGGTTCCTGCAAGAAAGGAAGTAATTATCTTATGATCTTATTTTCTTTTAAGAATTATATCGTTGTCTATATAAGGAAATAAATCCAATATGAATTTTGACATATTATAAAGTTATCATTAAAATCGTTAAACATAGACCTTGAGCTAACAATTTCCATTAGGTAAGTTCACTAAGTCCCACGTATCGTTAGCATCTAAAGGATTCATCTCCTTTATCCTAACAATATGCCAACCAGGATGAGATAAGGCTTCATGAACATTTTTTCAAGAGGGTCACAAAATCAAGTGATACAATAAAGGAGTAAGAAGAGGAAGACAAAGGATTATAAGAAACAAAAGAAATAGGATAAGTAAATTGACATTTACCTTTGAAAAGAGAAATTGGAAGTTCTGGATCATGTTGTAGGATTTGATGACGAAGAAAAGATAGGCAACAAACTTGTATTAGGATGATCTTCTTCTTCTTATTTTAGAATAGACCAAGCAAATAGGTGGTGGTTGTGGTTATGTAAGAGGATCATGTGTAGAGACAACCATTATAGTGTGATAGGTGATATTGTAAACTAACAGGTCGTCGTCCACCTTGTTAGAAATCGAAGAATTAGGAAAGAAGGGAATGTGTTCCATAAAGGAAACATCAACTGATACAAGATATTTGTTTAGAGTAGGACAATAACACTGATATCCTTTTAGTAGGTGAGAGTAACTCAGAAAGATGCATTTCAAAGATTTAGGATCTAATTTACTAACTTAAGGATGAACATCATTTACAAAACAAGTACTCCCAAAAATCTGTGGTGAAATAGGAAAGAAAGGTTTCTTGGGAAAAAGAATATTATAAGGACTATGAAGAACAAATGAAGGCATACGATTAATAAAAAAATAGGTTGTGGAGATAACATCGACCCAAAATGGTTTAGGAACATACATTTGAAATAAGAGTGGTTCGACAATTTCAAGGAGATATCGATTTTTCTGTTCAACAACATCATTTTGAGATGGTATGTCAACACGTGATGATTGGTGAAGAATGCCATTCTGGATCATGTAAGTTTGGAATGATGTGAAAAATATTCTTTGGCATTATCACTTCTCAATGTATGAATATAGACATTAAATTGAGTTTTGATCTCAGCACAAAAGGAAGTGAAATGTGAAAATAACTCATAGCGTGTTTTCATTAAATAAAGCCAAGTTATACTAGAGAAATCATTAATAAATGTGACAAACTATTTAAACCTAGTTTTAGATACGATGGGATTTGGCCCCCAAACATCAGAATGTACTAATTCAAACAAAAAGTTAGCTCTTTTTGTAAATCGAGAAAGCGAAGGCAAACGATGATGTTTGGCAGATTCACAAGACTTATAATATAAGTAATATACAATATGAAACTAAGGGCATAACTTCTTCAATAGAGGTAAAGGGGGATGTCCTAATGAGCTTTAAAAGAAGTTAAGATACTTAAAACAAGCAACGGGTCTTGGCACTTGCGTATTTAGAATGTATAGACCTCCTGATTCTTGTCCTTTACCAATAATCTTCTTTGTTGTAAAATCCTAAAAAAGACAATGATTAGGAAAGAACAAGATATAACAATTTATGGCACGAGTGAGTTTACTCACAAATAATAAATTAAAAGAGAATCCTGGTAGGTTTAAGATAGATGATAAAGATATTAATGGAGTGAGAATAATAGTGTCAGATCTAATAATAGAGGAAGTAGATCCATCAACTAATTGAACATAGAAGGGGATGAGTGTTTCCGAAAAGTAGAAAAAAAGACTAGAATTACTATATGATATAAGACACCAAAATCAATAACCCATTGTGATTAAGATGAAAGGAGACATGAAGGTGTGTAACTTAAACCGACAATACAAGTGATAGAAGGAGATGAACTTTTTAATGCTTCTTGGTACTGTGTAAACTTAGCAAACTCATTTGCAGAAACTGTAATTGTCTTTTCCACGTATAAGTTAGGTGTAATGGTAGCTGTGACATGAGTAGAATGAGATTTCTAAGATTTGTTCATTTGTATCTAACAAGTACATTTAGTATGGCGTGACTCATAATAATATCGACAGTTAATTGTTTCGACATTTTGATTATTATGGTCCCAATTTCATGCCCCTGCTCCTTTGTTATGAGTCTAATGAGTGGACTTTTCAGTGTCAAATCCATTATTTTGACTTAAAAAGGCACCAGAGGTTTGAATGTTGGGAGGAATATATGCAGTGACATCTGTGCTGAGTAGTCGTGCGAAAATCTCATGTAAAAAAGAAAATTTTAATAATAGAAAGAATTTTAGACTTGGCAATTTCAAATTGAGAGTTAAGACCAACCAAAAAACTCATTACTGACATCTGCTCCCTTTGAGCTTGTTGAAATTCAACATTGGGACTAAATGGTAACAAAATGTTTAGTTCTTCATAAATATTTTTGAAATTAATAAAATATGCCTGAAGTGATTGATCTTATTATTCAGTTCGGTAAAATCCCTTACATACCTCATAAATATGTGAAATATTCTTTTACAAATATAAATATTTTAAATAATTTATCAATTCCTTAACATACTCACATTGATCATTAAGAGAAATGACATCATTATCAATAGAATTGCGGAATTGTAAAAATAATCAAACATTATCTTGTAGTCATTCCTTTTAAATGTGGTCTAAATAAAGAACAAAAAGAGGCAAAATATGACCCTTTTTTATTGCTGTTTATGAAGGTCAAGAGTTTCATAAAGAACAAAATAAGACAAAATATGAGTCTGTTATGTGCTTGTGCTTGGGATCGAGTCCAAGAACAATTCTCAGAAAAGTTAATCTCTTTCCCCTTATTTACGTTGGTTCCTTTTCTTGCAGAGCCTATTTTTAGTGATGAAAAATTCACTACAACAAAAGGACACCTTCTGCATCATTTTTTTAACGTCACAGAAACCATTAAAATGTCGGCAAAAATCTTTTACGACGTCTATTAAAACGTCACAAAAAACGTCGTAGATGGTGGGGTAGGCAATAGGTATCCATGACGTCTTATAGAAGACGTCGTGGAAGGAACCCATATTCTGCGACGTTGAGGAAGACGTCAGGAAAGGAGGGGATATTTCGCGACATTGGGAGGGAACATCACAAATTTGTTAGTTTTAACGACGTCTAGAAGACGTCGTAGAAAAGGTATATTTTGCGACGTCTAATTCAGAAGATGTCGCGGATTGTTGGATAAAAATTAAATAAATTTATTTATAATAATTTTGGAAATTT
>JAOTBA010000004.1:25834514-25855480 GCA_025629845.1 Erythroxylum squamatum | reverse complement strand
ATATGTTATAAAATCATAAAGTGTTACTTATCAAATTAAGAATCATAACATTTTAAGATATAATGTTACCGTAGATAAGTATTTTATAACATATTGTCAAAAGTGTTACTGTCTAGTATTACTGTATGTCATTTTTGTTGTAGTGATTGTACTTTAATTTGAGTTGAGTATCCTGTGAGAATTTGGACCTTCATGCAAAATTTTTATTTTATATATAGAATCTTTCTTATATTTTGAATTTCTATAGCTTTAATTTCATCTTTTTTTTAGATTACATGTAAGATGTGTACAAATATTAAAAACTGAGTTTGAATCAGGCTACGTATCCTTTATACATTAACCCATTAATGAGCCATTTTGAGCCTTATATGAAATTTAAGCTTTTTCTTGGTAACTCTTTTCTCAAAAACTTTTAGCCTAAAAAAAATAAGTTTTTTACTCCCTAATTCATGATTAGTAGGGTTTTTACATATGTTTCAATATTTTTGGGGATAGGATGTAAGAAAATAAGTGTGGGGGAATTGATAAAGTATATGAAAGAGGCAATGTAAAAATGGGAATCTCAAGTCAATTAAAAAATTTTAAAATGAAAAATAGAAAAAAAAGATAGGAAAAATGAATTTTTGAAAATTGATTGGCATGGATTATTGTGATTGAAAAGAGTGATGGAAAAGAGGTGGTTGCAAGAATATGGGGAGTTAGTGATGTGAGAATTGATTTATTTGTTATTACTCTACTAATTGTGCATATTTTATTTCTCCTAATCCCTTTCTTTTGTAGTCTACTTAACTGTTTGGCTCTGTTACAACTTTATTCAAAGTCCTTTTGATCTTTTCTTGTATATATTTATTTAAGTAGTAGAGATTAGATGAATATTAACCTTATGGTAAGTTCACTTTCTTAAGAAGAAGAAGATGATAACAGTACCTCATAAAAATCTTAAACAATTATGTGAATGAGTGATACCTAGTGAGGCATGTCAAATTGAAGTGTTTAAAGTTGATGAAGGAGGTAGAATAGTGTTTATCTTGTGTTGTTTGTATAGTGGTATACTTAAGAAGTATTATGTGCTTAAGTTTTGCAATTCGATTAAAGCTTGAATATGTATATCTTGTATTGTTAAATGTGAAGCAAAATAAGGAGTTTAGGTTAATGTTTATGGGTAATATTTAAGTAAACTCTCAAGAGACTATAAATCATCCACTAGGTACACCTAAAGGTTTAAAGGCTTGTGGCATATGTTAAATGTCACTGTACATCTAGGAAAGTAGAATTGGTTCTTGTTTTAGTTGTTAAGTTAGTATTTAAAGTTTATATGTTGTTGATTGGTTGAGGACAAGATATGTTTAAGTGTGAAAATTTTTTATAGGCTTATAGTTGACAGTATTTTTTGGGTTAAATTCCTTAGTATTTGGCATCTTTGTAACATGTTTAATATGGACCTTATGATGTTTTCCTATGTTTAGTTCATTGTCTTATAGGTGATGATTTTGAAAGGATAACTTAGATTTGGGTACAACTTTCCCTACTATTGTCCAATTAAGCGTATTTTAAAGTCATTCAAAATATAAAAAGATGGAAAATAACTTTGTAAAAGACAAAAGAGATCAACTATGGCTTGAAGATGTTGAAAAGTGGAGAAGTTAGTAAAAAAAAAGGGGCCATTGGATATGCCAAGGAAATATGAGATAGGTCTAAATTTACATATTTGAAGAAGTTAAATCGGTTGTTACTTAGCACTTTTATGGCATGTTCTATGTGAAATTATATAATATTCTCTTATGTTTGGTTTATTATTTTATAGGCTGTGATTTTGAAGAATTTAGGCATTTTTCTCTATAGTTTTCTGATTAAGGAGTTTCTAGAGGCATTTGAAAGCTAAGTTAAAGGGTTAGAACTTTGTAAAAGAATCAGAACTCAAACGATTGCAGACATAAAGTGAAACCAATGCCAAAATCATCATATTTCACTTGAGAATTCTATAATAAAATTTACACCAATCTTAAAGTGTAACAGGTGTCAGTTCTCATAAACAACACTTTGAGTATATATGAAATTAAAATTTTAATCACCTTATAACTCTTTTATGTGACCTTAGCATATAGGTACTTTCATTAGGGTTTGTTAGAGGGGACTATGGAGGCATATGAAAGCATCCTTTATCATTAAGCTTTTACTTTTAGGTTTTTTTCGCATTAATAAGGGACTTAGGACAAGATCTGGAGCAGCTTGTAATAATTATTCTAGTTCCTTCTTCCCTTTCTTTCCTTTATGTTAAGATTGTTTAGTTTTAGTTTTAGTTTTAACTTTATTTTTATTATGTTTAGTAGTTAAAACATTATTTAAGGTTAAGGATGTAGCTTGTGACGGTTTTGTTGATTATTAACATATGATTTGATTTTTTTCATTGCATTTATTCTCTTCGCTCTTAATCTTTGATTTATACGTGATTACCACACATTTAATCATAAGGACTATATGAATGACCAACAGGTGAAGTATGATTCATACACTAGGAGAATAAATACTTTATCGTTAGAGAATGATAATATCCTAGATTTTAGTGATAACGAAATAGATTAACTATACTTAATGAATTTGATTAGGATGAATTGCACATCAAAAGGTGATAGTAGCTTAATTAGATATATATGTGCGCCTTGATATAGAGTATAGATACTTTAGGTTAATTGTTATTTTAACCTATATAATCAATCATGTTTGATAATTGAAATTCCACACAAGTAAACTTTGAAGCCCTAACATTTGTCTTCTTGATTTTCTTGTAATAGTTCAGTTGTCTTGCTTTTGTTAGTTTAATAATTTAATTATATTAGTTCAGTTGTCTTGTTTTTGTTAGTTTAATAATTTAATTATATTCCTAAATCTTATTTATTTTGTTGTTTTTGTTTAGCTAGGATTAATATAAATAGTAATATAGTTCCATATGGGATCGATATTCTGGATTACTCTAGTTTAATAACTTATTATAATTGACTCTATATATTTACATATTTAGTTGATCAAAAGGCACCTATAAGTGAGAAACAAAATAAGACCAGTGTCAGTTACAACTTGGTGTTAGACACAAATTACACATTGCCTTATGATGAGTAACAATATCAAAATAAGACATATTAAATCACAATTTCAAACATATTAGGACTATATTTTGTAATTTTACCTATAAATACTATCATTAAGGTTCATTGTAAGGGACTTAGCAGGCTAATGATAACCTTCTTTGTTGTTAAGATTTTAGTTTTAGGGTTTATTAGCATCAAGAAAGAATTTGGAGAAATGTTAGAGGAGACAGTGACAATTCTTCTAGTTCTTTCTACCCTTTTTATTATGTTAAGATTGCCTTATTTTAGTTTTGTTTTCTTTATATTTAGTCGTTAAAACCCTTGTTAGCATTAGGAATGTAGCTTGGGATGGATCTTTTGATTATTTAATATCTAATTTGATTTTTTTTAGTTAAATATATATTTTTCATTCTTAGTTACTGGAATTGTGAATGGCCATCATAGATTCATTCTTAAGGATTGTATAAAGGACCAAGAGGTAAAATAGGATATGTGCACTAGGAGAATAAATACTTTAACTCTAGAAAACATAAGTATCTTAGACTATTATGATGATCAAATAGTTAACTATCTTTAATGAATTTGAATATTCTAAATTACACATTAAGAGGTGGTAGTTGTTTAATTAGATATAGTTGTGTGCCTTTAGAGAAGGCATCAATATTTTAGGTTACTTTTTATTTCAATTTAGATAATTAAGAAGCACAATCTTTTCTATACAAAAAGTACACTTTTTAATGTTAGCATACAAAATGTTCTTTTCTTTAACACATTAAGCATGCATCTTAAGTGAAAAATGTGCTATTTAAATATTTATTGTATACTAGAATGTTAAAGTAAACAACTATAAATTTGTCTTTATATGTATATAATACGTGATTTATTAATATCATAGAAGTGCTAGATATATTAGTAAGACCAAATGTCATAACTAACCATTCATACAACCTGTATTTAGTTATAAATGCAATTTTTAAGTTATCACCTTCTTTCATCCTAATATGGTGATACCCACCTTTCAAATTAATTTTAAAAAATTGGAAAGAACCACATAATTAATCAAGCATATCATCTAATTTAGGAATGAGATGTTGATACTTTACCATAATGTTATTAGTACTTTGTAATCAACACAAAATTTTAAGTATCATCCTTTTTAACCATTAGATTCATTAGGACTATATAAGGACTTATGGTTTCCTTCATGTACCCCTTAGCCATCAACTCCTACACTTATCTTTAAAGCTCTTTTGTCTCTTCAAGATTTTTCCTAACAGAGGGTTTATTAGGAATTACAACCCCTAATACAAAAATTAATTTGATGTTTGATCCCTTTAATGGATGGTAATCCATTAGGAACATCACCAATTACTACATTCTCATACTCTTAGAAAAATGAAATAACAACACTAGTAGAGACATATCAATATTTTTGACATTGAGGTAAGCTTTCCTAGTTAATATAAAACTATTCTTAATATCATTCCTTTTTATATAGCGGCCCACTTGCTTTTTTTTCCTCGTTAATAATTCTTTTTATTTTAAGTTATCATTATCTGTTTGCTACAACCAACTCCTTTTAATTTGAGCTTTCACTCTCATTCTCCTTTCTTTTCTTTCTTTTTTCTTCATTCTCTCTTTTCAACTTTAATTTTTCCTCATGTATCTATAAAGGTGTAAAAGGTACAAAGGTAATGGGTTTATCATCCTTCATAAAGGTATATCTATTTTTTAAACTTTCATATACCACTTTTAATCATATTTCCATAATCTTCCTAGTAACATATGACCAACTTACATATGTGCTTCGTCACACAAGACTTCATCTTTATACAATCTAATAAAAAATGAAATCAACATATGTTTATTCAATTTGATCTCCCCACATTCATTAAGCCACTGAAGTTTATATGGCTTTAAATGCTTGATAATAGGCAAACCTAACTCTTCCATAAAAGTAATATTAACTACAATAGCATAACTCCCTCCATTAATAGTCATATTATATACTTTAATGATGAATATGGTACCTAGCATAAAAGATGTTCTCACTTTACTACTCTAGCTTATCCTACTAGATTTGAAGCCTTAATGCTCTCTACTTAATAAGCATTTCACCTTCAACAACATATTAAATACCGTCATCACTAGAATATTTAAGTGATGTTGATTTCATTTCATTTAAGTCACTTGCAATCACTAATCTCCATGACCTCCATCATCTCTCATGACCATAACCCTTTTATGTGAACATCTCTCCATCACTACATAATGTTGTAACTCTTCCACATTCGCTATAACTTTAGTAAACTCATTTAAGAACCTTACCATAGTTGATTTTCTATCCTCCTCTATATTAGCTTGAATCATGATTACAACCTTTGATACAAATCTGTATAATAATGGCTTGGCACAAATCTCGTTCTCATAAGAGCTTTAACTTTACTTCAAGTTTCTATAGCTCACTTATGATTCCTCTTACTATTCACTAACAGATCTTAACAAATAAATGCTTAACCAATAAATTCTACTACAACTAATTTTACCTTCTTATTTTTAAACTAATTATTGTAATTAAAGATTAATTATATCTTTTTCTCCTACTCTAAATAAGTTTTAGGATCATTTTTACCTTTAAAAGAGGGCAGTATGGTCATCTTTATAATAGGGTCTTTTCGGAATTACAACCTTGATACGAAATTTGATTTGATGTTTAATCCCTTTAATGAACGGTAATCCATTAGGAACATCCCCATTCAGTATATCCTTATACTCTCACAACAATGAAATAACAACATTACTAGGAGACATGTCAAGCTATTCGACATTGAGATAAGCTTTCTTAGTTAGTATAAAAAGTATTCTTAATATCACTCCTTTTTATGTAGCAACCCATTTGCTTTCTTTTCTCACTACTATTTCTTTTTGTTTTAAATTATCATTATCCTCTCTCTCTTTTTTCTATAACTATCTCCCTCTATATTGAGCTTTCATTTTCACTCTCCTTTTTTCTCTCTCTTTTTTCTTAATTCTCTCTTTTCAACTTTAATTGATCCTCATATACCTAAAAAGGTGTAAAAGGCACAAGGTAATGGGTTTATCGTCCTTCATAAAGGTATATCTATTCTTTAAACTTTCGTATACCACTTTTAAACATATTTCCATAGTCTTCTTAGTAATATGTGACCAACTTACATTGGTAATACATCATATAGGACTTCATCTTTAGAAATCTCAATAAAAAATGAAACCATCACATATTTGTTTATTTTGATCTCCCCATATATATTAAACCACTAAAGTTTATATGGCTTTAGATGCTTGATAGTAGGCGAACCTAACATTTCCATAAGAGTACTATTAATTACAATAGTATAAGTCCCTCCATTAATATTCATACTATATACTTTGTTATGAATGTGGTATCTAGTATAAAAGATGTTCTCACTTTACTACTCTAGCTCATCCTCCTAAATCTAAAGACTTAATGCTCACTGAGTAACAAGCATTTCACCTTCAACAACATACTCGATACCGTCATTACTAGAATATTTAAGTGATGGTGTTTTCTTTTCATTTGAGTCACTTGCAATCTTGATCTCTCCATTATCTCTCACGCCCATAACCCTCTTATTTGAACATTATGATACAATATGTCTAATTCCTAAATAAAAATATTTAACATCTCTATTTCAAGAGGGTTGAAAATCAATATAATCTTTACCCTTATTGTAAATATCCCTTGCAGCTTTAGATGGCTTATTAGAAGGGACCCTATCATCTTTTTTCCAATTAGACCTCCAAAACTTACTAGTACCAATGGGATACTTGGATGCTCCTTTTTGTTTTAATTGCCTCTCTACTTTTATAGTCATATGCATCATCTCTTCTAACTCTACATATATGCATCATCTCTTCTAACTCTACATAGTGTTATAACTCTACCACATTGGCTATAACTTTATTAAACTCATTTAAGAACCTCACTATAATTGCTTTTCTATCCTCCTCTATATTGGCTTCAATCACAATTATAAGCTCTGATACAAATCTCTGTAATAATGGCTTGACACAAATCTCCTTCTCATAACAACTTTAAATTGATTCCAAGTCTAGAATGTCTCACTTATGATTCTTCCACTTTTTATCCACCAGCTCATCTTATTAAATAATGGCATAACCAATAAACTCTACTACAACCAATTTTACCTTCTTATCATTAGAGTAATTATTGTAATTAAAGATTAATTATATCTTAGTCTCCTACCATAAATAAGTTTTGAGATCATTTTTACCTTTAAAGGACGGTAGTATGGTCATCTTTATATTGACAACATTATCATCCACCCCATCTCAAACTTTAGGCTCCCTTCTAAACTTCTAATCATGTTGAACTCCTCACCTAGGCCAAAATCTACCCCCTTAAGTCTTAAATGTTAGATCAACATCATCAACACTTAAATCATCATCCTCTTCGTCACCTTCCATTGGGGTTATTATGTTACCCCTATTATGCCTCCCCTCATTAGGAGCTTAGGGTTGCCATCTTCTTTGTAATTTAGCTACTTCTCTAGAATATATTCAACCTCAACATACATCATGCTTGCCCCTATAAATTGTTGTTGCATAGCCTACACAAAAGGTGTTTTGTTCTTATCTTCCTTCTATATTAACATACCTTTAGATTGAAAATCACATAAAATAGTAAAAAAAAATTCATATTTCTTCATATGTATACTATCAAAATATGTCCAACCACTCATATTTCACTTTATAATTGGCTTTTCTATAGACTAATCTCATAATCTCTTGCCTTTTACCAGTCTTTGCTTCCTTTACAAGTTCTTTAAGGAACTAAGAAAACTCAAGCAAAGATTTCATCCTTGTATAATCTAAAAACCCAAAGAAATATGGGTTTAAGAAAGAAATAAATCATGGATTAAACAAGAAACAAAAATAAAAAGACCTAAACAAGGAAATAATAGCAAGAATTTAAATTGTATTTGTGTCACTTTTTTATGTAATCATACCTACAAAACTTTCTTTCTTTTCCTTTTCTTTCTTTTTTTTTATATTACAACTACATATATTTGATCAGAAAATAAACCATATATTGGGGTTTGGAACAATCTAATATAAAAAGTACGAAATAAGGGATTGGACTAAGAGAAACTATATCACAATAAGAAGAACCCTAAGCAAAACGATGAACAAATTTGCTTATTGGTTAAGACTTTAGAATAAAAAGAAAGTGTAATACAAAGAATATGATGTCATAAAAAATTTGAGATAAAAAATAAATAAGAATATCTAAACGATATGAGAAATAAAAGGACAACTACATCTAATTTAGAACCGTACTCTAATAACAATTGATTTAAACATACCTAGGAATAAAAATTTTGGAGGACCTATGAACAAGACTTAATCATTCCAAAAAACTAAATAAGATATATATAAAGACTGATTTATTGATTATAAAGAATTAAGAATCAACGTCATATAGGATTTGAGAATGCCACAAAGAATTTTTTTTTTATATAAGTTTAAAGTTGAATGAAGACCAATGGTTAAAAGCACTAATGGCTCTCAACAATCAAAAGTACACAAAAACAAACTAAAATTGTTTAAAACATTCCTTATTAATCATGAAGATTAGCCTTTTGGTAGAGAACATGGTTTGGGACGTAACTATACTTTATAATAAAATTTTAATGTTAACTAACATGAGTTATATTTTGTTATGTCATATTCTTTCTTCCGATCTTTATTTTTTAGAGCAACGCAGGCTGACACATTATCGTACGTCAAGCCATATTTTTTATTGGAACTCTAATTCTTATATTCAAAGAAGAACATGGGATAGAAAAACACTTATGTGTGAGGCCATATCCAATCTTCTCACATCTATAAAGAAATACAAGCTATAAACATGATCATGTCTAAGACTATGTTCAGCCAAGCTGAGTCTTAGTCCTATAAATCTTCCCTAACCTTATCTTGAATTAAATTAACAAAAATCTCATAAATATGAAAAGGTATATCAAAAGGACCACAACCATAATAAATTACGAGGGACATCCAAAAAATAATAAATATATGATTTAATCAATAACAAGTCACACTTTCAGTTAACAACTCACTTTTTATACTTGTTTAGCAATGTTATGACTTATTCATAAGAAAATATGATTTAATCAATAATAAGTCACAAATTTAATTAACAAATCTGGTGAAGTTAATCAACTAACCTATTGACTTTATCACAAGAAACATCAAACAATTATGGGATTTCATGCAAATAGAATTTAGGAATTTTTCTAAAACCTTAAAATCTTCAATTTATATTTTTTAGTTTAAAATTTTTAACCTATTTAAACAATTTAGGGCTATATAACCTATTGAAACATGCTCTTATACCACCTATATAAAACAATAGTGATTATAGGAACATTTAATAGCATTCTATACACCTTATTATTTGATACACGAATAATAAAATGGTATTACAAATGCTTGAATTAGAAGACATATTGTTCTTTTTGAACTTTGTAGAATCACCTTTGTGCAATACTTGCAAAATAGAAAAAATCTTATGTCTTTTTCCTACCTCTTCCACTAGTTTAATTTAAATGATAACAAGAGAAACATAAGTTAATTAGTCAAAAGTTTGGGTCCTATCATCAAGATGCTCTTGTAAACCTACATAATAGTCATACCAATATACCCTACTCAATAAACCTTTTGAAAATATCAAGCACATAAAAAGAATAGCAAACATAACTAAGGGTTTATAGATCTCTATTTGACCCTATTATAAAATAAAAAAGTAATTAGTTGTACTAAAAAAAATCTAAGATTTTTTCTTAATAACCCTTGAAATATGTAAAGATATGTGGTTACATATATTTAAATCAATCTTCTGTATCTGTAAATATAATTGTAAAGTAGCAGTCTAATGACACGGTGAGTCTTCTCAAGGACTAGTGTATGATAGCATCAGTATATCAATAAAAGATTTCCAATCAAACTACAGCTTGATCGATGTGCAAACAATATTTTAATTTTACAAGTTTATGTAAATTACATTACATTAATTTAATCAATTAGGCATCCTGATTATAATATCATATAGAAAAGATGGTGAATATTTTGGTATAGATGCTTTTGTTGGGTTCTTTTGATCCTAACCTGACTGATTCTTCCGTGCTACACTCCAAGAACATAATAAGGCCGACGTGTTATGCGGGATTCGGCTGCATGTTGTTTTGTTGTTGGGATTGCATCTTAATTAATTACATATAACTAGTATTTATTTATAAAATATATACATCTACATCTCTATCTCATGAGTAGGGATTGATTAGTTAACTAGACATTCGCATTATCTGCTAATCAATAATCCCCACTGCCTATTCATTCCCTACGTCCATTATATATGGGGGAAAGATGAAGCATAGGAATGTACCATGTTGTTTCAGGTCGGACACAATGTATACTATGAACTCGCTATGATTCTCTACCTCACCTGGGAATTTGCTAGCTACCTAAGGGCTTCCATTAAGACATATGTGTCCAACGCACACATGATGTTATGTGACAACACGCAAGAGCATGTTTGTGTGTAATGGGCACACAATTTTGTATCTGTTCGTGTGACGTGTGTTTGAGGGAGAGAGAGCTTTGGATGCCCAATTGGGTAACGAATAAGAAAAGGCATCAATTGCTTTGCAGGAAACTCCGAATGCATGAAGCCAAAACTAGAAAATTAGTATATTTTGTTAGATTATGACTTTTTCTTTATCATTATTGAATGAATTATACATGGAAGATGAAAATGAAACCATATGAGTATGATCAAAGTCAAGTTAATTAGACTAAGACATCAACAAACAAACGTGTGGGCCCTTCACACAATTTTTTAAATATTTTTTATTTACGTTCGTCTTTATCTTATAATTAAGATTTTAAATTATAAATTTCGGGTTACATTACATCGTAATCATAAATTAGAATAAATTACACTATAATTATGATAAATTTACGATAATATTTAACATCATAATTACAATATTAATTTCTCAGTAAAGGTGGGTTCACAATTTGAAACCAGACAGGAAAGGATGGCAATTGCATGTTGTCAGCCGACTATAACTTGTCTGAGTACTGTTCTTATACCCTTATATTATGCCACATATATAATTGCAAAAATCTTCCATTGACATTTTCCTTGGCACGAGGAGGAATCATGTTATTTAGTTCGAAGACAAGCTAGTCCTATGACGGTGGCTTGTCGATGAATGATGACAGCAATAATCAGAAATTGTGATAAAGACTAGATTAATTCATAAGTTGATGTCATTAAGAATGGACATGCATGCTAGTTAGACATAGCTGTCATAATTGAGTTGTGTTTGTGCAGTATTGGAAAACAGCTTCAATGTGCCGAAAGCAAGCAAGCATATTATTCAGCATTCACATAATCGCCGTCTCCATGGATTGATATCGTGAAATATTGGTTGAGCTCTTTTCAGGCCAGTGAAGTGATGGAACCCTAATCATTTATTCGAAGAAAGAAGAATAGCTTATGCTCGATGAAACCAAAGCTCCTAAGCCTCTTCTCTTCGGTTCAATAATTGAATGATGTATGTGTAGGCCGAAATAACCTTCTTCCCATTTTCAGGATTTACTATCGAGAGTCTTACAGATATCTAGTAACTACTTATCTCGAGGGTTGTCTTCAGTGTTATCAGGTCAAAGTGCTGCCTCCAACATGTGAAATGGGTGGTCCATAAATATGTTGTTCATACCATAAATTTAGTAGTACTAGAGATTCGTTCATCAGCAAAGTTTACTTGACCAATTAGATAGCTCAGTAGCTACAGCAAGAACTAAACAATCAATTTACTATAATCAGAATTCGTTATTGAAATCATAGAAATCGTACTTAGATGAGAATTCCTAATTTTCTCATTTTTTATAAATACTTTAATTCTAAGTATAGGGGCTTGGTATTAAGAAGGGTTTAAGTCAATTATTTCATAATTAATTTAATACAGTATATAATCAAGCTGGATTAAGAAAATTAAGGTGCAAATGTGCTTAGTTAATTACAGGAAAAAACCGACATAGGTGGTAGGACTCTGTACCAAAAACCTGTACCGCACATATGTAAATCTGATTTTTAGCTTTTCCAATAGCTAGGTATTCACGTGAGGAAGAAAGTACAGCAGGGTCCTGTATAATGATTTTACAGTTAGATTCTCACATATACTTACCTGGTAAGCATTCAAAGTATATGTCTTGTTATTAAGAAGATTAGAATGTATAGATTGAATTTTAAATTTGCATTAAAAATTAATTTTAATATTTTATATTACTAGACTTCTCTAAATTTTACGTCTTTGTCAGATTTTTGTTGAGTATTGTTATTGCAGGTCTCTCTCATTATGCAATTCATTATGATAAATCCTTAAATAGGTACTACCACTCATTTTAATTATAATTTCATTAACTAAAATTTAAGTGACTCTTTCTTATGATAAATAATATTAATTCATCAACCTATTTAAGTTATTAGATAAGTAAAAGGGTCAGTTTGGTTAACACATTAATGGCTAGACCCCCATGAATGGGTAGAAATCAAGATGATGCTTGAGGTCTAAGTCGATATTATGAGTTTTAGAAGATTCTTAGTTAGATGCACCATTTAAAGATTTTTCATGATCCAGGCCACTGTAGAAGAACATGAAATTAGTGAAGTACTAGCTTGGTTCCAAGATTCCATCAGGATACTGAATTAATATATACGGTGAAAACAACAAAACCCTGTTGAGAGGATTTCCACCGGAAAATGGGATCAGAGTTTCCTGTCCAACAATTACCTTTTTCCCATTCCTCTGTAATCGAAGAAAATGACCACACACATACCCAGCATGTTGGAGCTATATTACCTAATCGGTGTAAGCATCTCATAACATGCAGAATGCATTATTGAAGGGACATAGGAAAAACTCTTCATTGGTAGTAATTATAAAGAAAAGAATCAAATCAAATCACAGACCAAAGTGTTTGGGTCCCATATTCATACTCAGCTTCAAGACAGTGTATCACGGACGGTCCTATCAATTGCCTCGGGAAACGTAATCAACTTCTCTCACTCTTACTCTCCATCACAGACTCACTGCTACCCCTCTGACTATTGCAGCTGCTGCATGCTAAATTGGGTCTAACTTTAATTATGGTATAATCATTCAACACCTGATCAAATGGCTAAAAAGGCAAGTAACTTTTCAGATGAAGCTCTTTCTTTCTTTCTAGATCGTCAATTACCTTCTTATATTACACATGCAAGAGCTTAGCTTGGTGTTTTTTAATCCCTTCATTCTTTAATGGTTTTGTTTAATGTACTGAGTACGATTGGAGTTTGAGCTCGAAAGGGTACAAAAGACATACACAAACCTACACATTCCGGTTACAAAGCTGCACAGTATCCCATACAAAATAACTTTTTGATCGCCTGTGTATGTGCGTGCGTGTGTCTGTGTGAGAGGAGTGGTTAATTCAAATCTAATGGATGACCAAGCTTGATGATGCTAGTAGGATAAAATAGAGGGTGAGTGAGACCGTAGAGAATAAAGAGGAGAGAAGGGTTAGAGAATAAGATGAGATATTCTTTTTAGCCATCATGGTTTTTGGTGTTTTCCTTTGAAACCCAACAAAGGGAAAACCAGATCTCTGTAAGAAAAGTCCGAAGTTTTGGAGTGTATTTTTTAGTGGGTTGTTCTTAGGTTGAAGGTTAAGCTGTGTTTTTCTTGTCTTTTGGCAGAATTTACTATGAGATAGTATAGTCAGGATCTAGATACACCAAGCTGTTTGTTTCTGAAGAAAGTCTTGTTGTTATTTTGTTTTTGTACGGTCTTTATCCTTTCTGAAACCTTGTTCCGTAAGTGTGAAACCAGCTCACTTGGCTCCTTTCAGATCAAAATGATGTCCGGGAATGCTTTTCCGACCCCTTCTTCGTTACCAGCAGGGTTTGCTCAAGAACAGAATGCAAACCCTAACCCTAAACCTAATTCTAATCCAGCTGCCAAGAAGAAGAGAAACTTACCAGGAACACCAGGTAACAGTAAGACCAATGTTTCTTTTCTCCTTTCCTTTGTTTGATACCCTAGTACCCATTTCTTAAGTTCTTTGTTTTTGAAGCTCTCAAGACTGTAACTTCACTTAATTTTCGATTCAACAGTAACATAATTGTTAGTTTTTTCCCATGAATAAACAGATCCAGATGCAGAGGTTATTGCTCTCTCTCCAAAGACTCTCATGGCTACCAACAGATTCATATGCGAAATATGTAACAAAGGGTTTCAAAGAGACCAAAACTTGCAGCTTCACCGAAGAGGTCACAACCTTCCATGGAAGCTAAGGCAAAGAACCAACAAAGAAGTTCGAAAGAAGGTCTATATATGTCCCGAAAAGACCTGCGTTCACCACGATCCTTCAAGAGCTCTCGGAGACCTCACCGGAATAAAGAAACACTTTAGCAGAAAACATGGAGAGAAGAAGTGGAAGTGTGAGAAGTGCTCAAAGAAGTATGCAGTTCAATCAGATTGGAAAGCTCATTCCAAGACTTGTGGGACTCGAGAGTATAAATGCGACTGTGGGACTTTATTTTCCAGGTATATATTAGTATATAAACTTTGTTCTTTTCTCATTCCAAATCCTTTTCGATTTTGACAATCCTTGGCTCGCAGTAGGAGATAATAAATGCTGACATAGAGGTCTTCATGGCTTTTTGGATTGAAATTAATGCTCAAGTTCAGTTAATAGTTCTTAGAAGGAGTAATAATCTGTGCAGTTAGTTCATCAGGTTCTCAGCTTTGTTTCCAATTGTATGTTCATACAGGAAAGATAGTTTTATCACCCACAGAGCCTTTTGTGATGCTTTAGCTGAAGAAAGTGCAAGAATCAGTTCTGTAGCAAATCTTAATTTCAGTAATGATGCAGTAAACTTGCATCCTGGATTTCCTATCCGAGGGGTACAAGATGTTTCGACAATTTCCCAATTCGGTGGAAGCTTTAGACCAGATTTTAACGACATAGGAGCTCCTGGAAACTCACTTACCACAGATCAACAGAAGCCCGGATTGTCACTGTGGGTAAATCAGGCAAATTCACATATTAATCCCGCTGGTCTCCTGTCAAGTTCTGATCTTTACGTGTCTTCGAGTTCTAATACTGGTTTGCCTGAGATGGTACAAATGGGATCGGCCAATCTCTACGGTTCATCATCCACCACCAACTATGGGAACTTAAGCTTATCAGGATTGCCTCAGACGTTAAAAGAAGAAGGTGGTAATAAAGGGAGTAACAGAGTGGATTTACTGCCGACTCTCTACTCCGATAACCAAAATAAGCAGTCAAAACCAGCAGCACCAATGTCAGCTACTGCACTTCTCCAAAAAGCAGCCCAAATGGGTTCGACAAGAAGCAACCAATCATTCTTTGGAAGCAATTATGGACTTATGGGCTCTTCTTCTTCTTCTTCCTCGACACCAAATCTCAACACTACTCTCAATTCTAGCAGGAACGAGCTACAACAGGTTCTTCAGAATGTTAACAAACAAGCAGAGAGTTTAACACCAAGAAGCAGTACTATCGATGCAATGATGGGCACTTCGATAAGTCTCGACCAACTTGTGATGCGAAATACTGGAAAGCGAAACGACCCATCTCAGTCCAACCTAGTACAGCCAAATAATCCCAGTCGCATTGAGAACGGTTTAACAAGAGATTTCCTTGGCATGACTAATGAGTCTGATCGTCCATTTTTCTCAGCAGAACTAGCCAAGTTCGCTTCAATGAGCTCAGCCATGGGACTTGACCAATATGCTACTAATCATTAAAAATCCCGGTTGCTGCTTATTACACGCACCCATTCATTCATGTGGTGATCAAATTGCGAAAACAAGCCAAAACGGTAACCAAAACCCGAGTTGGGGCGGATTGAGCTTGGTGGGAATCGGTGTATGCAGAGAAGGACGGCTTGTGAATGGTCAGCGAGAGGTGGGGACCGCCCACCGGAGAAAAGTGGGCCAGTTCCATTGTCTGAAATGACTAAACAATGAGAGAACTCCTAGTACATGCATGTTCTCGTTGTTTTTACTGTTGTTTCGTTTCTCTTCTTGTTGTTTTATGGCCTGTCTGAACTCTCTTATCGTATATCTGGATCTCTGCCCTTTTTGAAATCCAACAAGGCAGAAAGACTGAGCTCTCTCTTTCTTTTTCTTTATGGTTGACTCATCGTCAAACTAATCCTGCTGTCTCGTCAACCTCGGTGGGTATTTCCTAAAAATAAAAAATGAAGAAGCATGACATTGGTCTTCTATAAAATCGACCCTAATACCTAAGAACAATAATTTCAAGATAAGCATACAATAATGGGTCATCGGCATGCAAGTTGACACCAAATTGGCATGCAAGTTGAGCCATTAATTAGGTTTTTTTAATTTGCTTTTCACGTGTCAATCAATGTTTGATTATTCAACATTAGGCCTTAAAGTTCCATTCTTGGCTTAAGTCAAACTATCTTTATTTTTATATTAATCTACTTTCTCATAGCAATTTAATTAAACTAGAAGATTCATCCTCCCCTTTAGTGTGATATTTATTAAAGACTAATGTTATATAGGTACTAGGCTTGTGCTAACAATTTTATTAAAAAATTAATGTGGACCAACGATTGTCCCTTGCTATGTATTTATAAGTTTAGTCAATGTATTAAGAATTGAACCGAAAGTTAAACTAATAGAACAAGAGGTTTAAGGTCTAAAAAGTTCAACTGATATTAGACCATCACAAAATCGGTTAAAGATTGAATAAAATTAAAAATTAAGGATACCGTCCTTGACAATAGAAGAATTTAAAATTTAATTAAAAAAATTTGATAAATGAAAATTAACTTATCTATTTTGTTTTATAAAAATAGATTAATTTACGAAACTAAATTAACTTTTTTACAATTAAATCGGCTAAACTGGTTGAAATTTTTAATCATTGAGTTTAGTAATAACCAATTAAATGTTGTCACTTTTTTTTCAAAATTTTAAAAAGAAATATGATGATATTTTTAGATATTAATATAACGAATTTCCCCAGACTTTATGATTTCTAAATTAAGAAGTGTTGAATTTTATATGTTGTTTTTTGCACTACTTGATCATCCATTGGTATGACCAACTTGAGGAACTTTGAGAATAAGGTTTTATATTCAGAACTTCCAATATAGTACTGAAAGCCTGGAGGCAAGTGAGGGCATCGCGTAGAAAACAAGCAAGTATCCTGGAAAAGTTTTTATGGACTTGCTCAAATTCTGTAATTGAAAAATGAAGCATTAACATCTGTTCAACTCCAAATTCAGGTAATATGTTATTCATTCAAACACTTCCCACCAGTTTCTTACATGTCGTTTTACAGTCTATTCAAAGTTCTGGTAATAACTTGTGAACTATCAGGGAATGTCTGTGGATCCAATGCTTCGATATGGGAAGCTTCAATAGACGCCATTTTGGATTATTTTCTTTAACTACCTCCACCTACCTAGTACACGTAAGGTGAATGCTATAAATGATCTAAATCGTTGCAAACCAATCTTAATTAGACTAAGGGTTAAATCGAATTGACCCTAAGATTCCAATTACTGATTGTTTTACATGGCTTTTTTAATGGTAAAATTATGTAATTATTAACTTTTAATATATATTAAATAAAATTTTAAGATTATATAATAATACGTTAATTATGTGCGTTAAATAAATTATTTAATACTAATTTACAATTAGATGAATTCAATTCAATTTAATTAATAATAAATTTTAATATACAATACACCTAAACCAACTAGTTTATGATATGGTAATTTTAACGGTCAGACCATTCTTTTTTACTTTTGCAATCAAATTCGAGACTCCCCGTGAAAACTTTCCAAGACATAAAACATGGAGACAAGAGAAGTCATACTCTGACTACAGTTTCTTAGAGGGACCTTATTTTTGGGCACACCTCCAAGTGTAAGGCACTGTTAAACGCCGCGTCATATATGAAAGTTTTGACTTTCCAATGACCCTTTTGTTGCTTTCTTTTATAGAGATTGTGTACGGAGATGAGATTAAAAAAATGTTGGGGAAACACTATTGCTGTAATCTAGGAAGTCCCTTGAATGAAAAAAGCTGTTGTAAGATGAACTTTTTGGTAATGAGTATTGCCTTTTTATTGGAACTTGGCTCGACCAGCTCTTTTTGAGACCTGGGTTAGGGTTACATTCTTGGACTTCCAACTTGTTTCCTGAAACAAGTCTCTCGTTCTTTGCAAGATATATGTTACAGCAATGTCAAACTTATATTAGGACGGTCTACTCTATAACTCCTGTCATTTAAAAAAAAAAGGCATTTCCATCTTATACTTTGTCTTTTTCACTTTAACTAAACAACACAAACGCATTCTATAAGAATTGGAAATTGGGTGATTTAGGGTTATATTATGATTGTGTTTTATATAAATCACCCAACAGTTCAAACCATGTTATTCTCGTTTTCACTGGACATATAAGTCATTGAAATCGTCCAAAGTTCACGTATTAAACAACATATGATGTGTTCTTACATATTGACATATAAAATGGAGAATGTCACTTGTCAAGCATTGTTTACTGTCTTACTTAACACTTCCCCGATTATTATTTTGCTGGGAAATGGAATGCAGAAATTCCATAAGCATAAGTTTTTACGGAGTTACTGATCTTCGTTGTCCATTTGTGTTTTTGTAAAATTATGTCTCTCACTTGTCGAATAAACCTTGAACATACATTATTTATCATTCATACTTTATGAAGAATCTTTATGAATAATTAATAATTAACTTAATCATTTCTTAGTGTTAATAATATTATTTTATTTAAGATTGTCATATTTACATATTATTAGATTAAAAATATTTTATTAATATTTACTAATACATTAACAAATTTAATGTGGAGATAAATTATTAATTTTATTACATTTTTATTCCATTATTTAATAGTTTAATAAATAAGATTATCACCCCAGACTCTGCGCCTCAGTGGGGCTTCAACTGGGTATTGATGATGATGATGAATAAATAAGATTATCAATTTTAGTTATGATTTATTTTCTATAAGTAAATAATAATAATTTGATTATTTTGTTATTGTTAATAAAATTTATAAACTTTAGTTTTCATTAATTTACCATGTTTATATTAATTATATTAAATAATATAATACAATTAATATATAATAAAATCTTATTTTATCAATAATTAACGAACACTGTTTATCACATTTTATTAATAGTGATAATATATTTACTAGTTTTATATAATAGTAAATTATATATTTATGAAAATTTTATTTATTATCTAATAATAGTAATAATAAGTTAGAAGATTAATTTTTTATATTTTTTTATAGTTTATAATATTGTTTATTTTTATTTTTATTGTTAATTTATAATTTATAATTATTTTTTCTTATCTTATCAATTGCTATACATACTACTAATGATGATACTTTTTTTCTATAATATAGGTTTGTTGAACTTAATATCAATTTTGTTTAATTTTTATATTTTATCGATCTACCCTACTTAATACTAGTGCTGGTTAACTTTTCTTTTGTATCGACTTGCAATACTCATCATAAGTCTGGAGTAATTTTTCCTATCTCATTAACTTTTTAGATTCAATGCTACTATTAAATATTTATTATTATTAGTATATTATTTATAAATTTATATTTTATAAATAGATAGAATAATTATTTATAAAGTAAAATAAGCATAAATAATTATAAAAAAATGTAACACTTTAAGTGCATATTGGTCCAACAATGACTCCAAATTGAACTTAAGAGAACCACAAGGTCAAAAATAGCTAGCTAAAAATTTAATTAATATTCTTTTCTATAAGCTTATGAAAGCTTTCATCTATCCTTTTCTTTCTGATATGAGATTGTAAATTTGTAATACTCTTCTTCCATTTGAGATCTTACAATCCCTCTCTTTAAGCCCTCGCTATAAGTCCGTACTAGTCTAAGAAGGATTCCAAACTGAACTTAAGATAACCAAAAGGTCGGGAATAGCTACTATAAATTTAATTAATAGTCTTTTTAATAGGCTTATAAAAGCTTTCATCTATCCTTTTCTGTCTGATGTGAGATTGTGATACTCTTCTCTCATTTGAGATCTTACAATCTCCCTCTTTGAACTCTTGATATCCTTATCAAGGTTCAATCACAATTCTTATTCTCCCCTCCTCTTTTGATATTAAATCAGACTAAAAGCCTACTATAAGCTATCTATTATTCACGATCTTATAAGTTTTGAAGATAAATTTTGTTTTAATGTGAGAAAATTTGAGACATTAAAATTTTAACTGATAGATATTTATGATTTAATGGATTTTAAAAGCTTAAAAATATTTTTAATGTTGTTTAATTTTGTTGGATATTAATATTAGATACTTAGAAGGTTTATGATCAAATAGTTATGGTGATAACATTTAAAAAAGAAAGAAGATTTTGATGAAAGGCATATTACTTTAATTTGTTGTCATCCTGAACACTATTCCACATTTTAGGCATCACTTTTGACTAAAAAAGATTGATATGATTCAAAAAGTTGTTAAAATTTAAGAGCAATATATACATTCTATAACAAGACATCAAGAGGAGATATTAAACTCAAATAGATGTAAAGAGAGTGTGGGTTCAAATAGGAGAATTTGGTAAACTCAAGTATATGACATCTTGGACTTTTTTCACATAAGTTAGGAGCCCAAAAAACCCAACAAATCCATTAACCCCCC
>JAOTBA010000004.1:25808717-25821227 GCA_025629845.1 Erythroxylum squamatum | reverse complement strand
CCTTAAAGCACAATAACGTCTATAACACAATACATATACAAAAACACTCATTTAAATTCATTTAATATTTCTAAATTTCACTAAAAGATCGGGGTCCAACAAGTGCATCTAGTGATATAGGTGATCTATCTGTTGATGTTATAATGATGTTGGGTCCACAGTAGTTGATCTTTATCAATGATTCTGGATTGATCTTTAAGTACTGCTAGAATACTTTTTTGATACAATTGAGATTAAACTGATTTACTATATCCCAGTTGAATTCATACTTGACAGGTGTATCAATTGGTGGATACATTCCATTGCTAATGCCTAGCTGGACATGAGCAATTCTAGATAATAATACTTCTGTGTCCTTCAGATTGTTCGCTTGTTTAAAAATTGGATAAGTACTAAATACTTTGATGAATATTTCTCAGTCTTTTGTAAACCGTTCTTTATAATTTTTTATGGCTAAAATAAATCCTACAGGAAATTCTGAAATGGTATGTAAATTAGTGAGATAGATAGTATCGATAAGTCCACTCTGGAAGAAAAGGTAAGTGGTTATAGGGTCTACATCAGGACAGATGATTGCTTTTGGGCCATATCGTACATAGTTTTGTGGATAATATTATGGGCTTCGGTCCATTCATTGAGTGTTTGGAAACAGTCATAAAAACCTTTAGAGGTAATTTTCTTCATTTCTTCTTTCATTGCTCAGGTAGGAACTGCATTGATTTTATCAAGGTTTATGGATTTTCCTAATGGTTTCATGGTAGAATTGGATGGTTGTTTTTCAAAAGCTTGTTTATTCTGTCGTTTTAAAGAGGGTTCTCTAAAGTCAGCTAAAGCTTTCTCAACTTCGAATCAGGTTGAATAGTTTCGGTGAATAATAAAGGGTTATTTGTAATATGAATGGCGGCTTTATAAACTTTTTCTTCCTTATGATCTTGTTTCTTTTGTGAAGTGTGGGGTTCAAGAGAGGATGAAATGGAGTTTTGAGTAATTTGGTGAGGGGTGATAGGTTGGATAATAGGAGTGGAGTCAACATAAGACTGTTGTTTTTCTAATAAGGTAATAGTGGATCTTAATTGATGAATTTCTTTAGTGACAATACTTACTTGCTGTTGTAGAGTTAATAATTATGCTTCCTTTTTGCCAAGGGAGTCCTTTAGGCATTCTATAGCTGCTTCCATTCGCGTGTTAAGATTTCTGCAAAAGTATAATTAGTAGAATTTAAGTAATTAATTTAAAATGTATAATGATTCAATTCAAGTTGCCATCTAATCAATCGGCCTTGATTATGACTGGCTTTAATACTGATTTTGTAAATCCACATAAATACTTTGAATATCTTTGTATTTGGAATTCAACAGGTAATAAATCAACTCTCCATTTTCGTAGAGTTTTAATACATGCAAGTATTTCCTTCTCATGAATAGGATGGTTACTTTCAGTGAGAGTAAAAGTCCCATATTTACATAATAGATAATTACAGATAACTCCTTGAATTAGGTAGTTGTGCTAAAAGGCAGCCTACCCATGTATCCATGCTTGAATCAATTTGCACAATCAATTTATCCTTGTCATGATAATTATATAATGTTGGTAATATTGTACAAAGAGATTTTAAGAGTTTAACTACTTTTGTATCTTCTTCAGTCCAAGACCATTGATGTTTTGTACTACATTTAATTTGTAATTGTTTTCTGACTTGTGCTAAATTCTTTAAAAAGCCTTGATCTGATATATAGTTTAATAAACCTAAAAAGCGTTGAACTTCTGTTACATTTTTTAATTTGTCAGGCAAGTGATGTAATTTTTCAAAGATATTTGGTTGTAATTTTAGAAATCCCTTGGTAAATTCTATTCCTAAGTATTCAATATTTTATTGGGCTAATTTTATCTTATTTTTACTTAATATTAATCCTTTGTTTTTACATTTTAATAATACTTGTTTGACTTTTTATAAATGGTCTTCTTTAGTTTTATTTGAAAAAATAATTATATCACCTATGTATGCTAATGAAAATTCTTTTAATCTTTCTAAATTATTATCCATAATTCGTTGGTAAATTCCACGAGCTTGTTTTAGTCCGAATGGTAACACATTCCACTGATAGTGTTTTTGTGGGGGACATGTAAAAGCAGTTAGTGGTTTGGTATTTTCATGCAATCCTAGTTGCCAATATCCAGATTTTGCATCTAAAGTAGTAAGCCAAATATGTTCTTTTAATTTATTAGAGATGTAATCTTTCCGAGGTAACTTATAAGCATCTCCTATGGTTGCATTATTTAATTCTTTATAATTAATTACCATCCTTCTTTTTCCTCGTTTTTGTTCAGAATGATTGTTCACATAAAATGTTGGGGCTGAATGTTTGCTAGTACTTGCGAAAATTAATTGTTTTTTTAATAACTCAGAACATTCTGTAATAAATTTTTGTAGATCTTGTTGAGTATATGGTATATTATTTTTAATGTTTATTTCCTTTAAAGGGTCTTTTAATTTTATTTCTATTAATTAGTTATTAGTATTTTTTAAAGGATCTAATAAATTTTCACTACAAACTTCGTTAATTAATGTTTCAATTTCATTTTGTATTGTAAGATTGTTTTGAATAAAAAATTGTAGTTGATCTAGTTTTTCCGTAATCAGCTTTAAAGTTTGATAATAACTAGTATGACATATAGGAATTTTTAGGATAATCATTTTTTGATTTAATGAATTGATTATTGGAGTTTTTAATATTATATAATGTAAAGATTGACAGAATGTATTATATAATTTTAAAAAGTTGTTTCCTAAAATTAAGGGTAATTCAGATTCTTGTTGATATATTGATGGTACTGTAAATGTATAATTTTCTATGATAATATTATTATAATAACTTACATACCAAATGTATTTTATACTTCCATCAGCTATTCTAATTTGTAAAGGTTTGGTTAATTTTTTCCACTTAGTTAATAATGTTTTTGTAGCTATACAAATAGTAACTTCTCTATCCATATCTGCATTAACTTTTTTATTATGAATTATTACTTGAATAAAAGTAGTGTTCGAATTCATCTATTGATTCTGAATTTTGAAGTTCATAGAGGTATAATGAAGAAATTGTTGAATATGTTTCATAATCCGATTCGATAGGTTCAAGTTTATATTGTAAAGCAGAGTTTAGAATATTGATTTTTTCGTTATATTTATTTTGGTTTCGTTTTGGACAATTATTTGCATAATGACCTTCTTCTTTACATAACCAACATTTACATTGTTTTTTATTTTGGGAACAATAATTCTTTTTTGGTTTGTATTTTCTATAAGCTTGTTTTCTAAAAAACTTTTTATAAGATTTAAAAGGTCTATATTTATTTTTAGGATATTTTTTCCATCTATAGTTTTTAAATTTTGGGTGTTTTGATCGAGGATGTTTATAAGTAGTAAAGTCATAACCATATTGTTGTGCGACTTCTGGATATTTAAAACAAAGAGTTTCTTTATGCCTCAATCTTTTATGTAATTTTGTTTCTAAACATTTTTGGGATAATACTTCTTTAGTAGGAAAAATAGCTCCTTCGAAATTATAGGCAACTAAATTTCCAGCTTACTATCCAAATATTAATAAAATCAACTTTTCAAGAAGGCATAGATTCACCAATAAGAATGGCTATTATTGATGAAAGAATGCAAAACCTTAAAGATCAAGTTATAGGAATTATGACTGAAAATTTAGCATATGAAAATTCAATGTTTAATACCTGTATTAAACTAAGAATTCCACTTAGATCACTCAATTTAGATGAAACTATTACCATCGCATATAAATTTTATACAGATGATTTAATGATACCTGGACAGTACCCATTTTCAATCACATATCAAATTAGTTATGCACTGACGTCAAATTCTCATCATAATATTGAATTCAAAACTACTAATCGAATATATATGGATCAATTATTTAATGAAGTTTCAAAAGTAGGTACTCAGTTTCGAACTCAATTAAGACCTTTACCATCAATTCCAGATGCAATCATTAGAAGACATTCATTTTCGGAATCATCCAATTTATTGAAACCACCTCTACTCAGATCTCCATCTACCCATCCATCACTTCGATTTATTGAACCTATACAAAAAGATAAAGAACCAGTTAAAATCACTGATCCAATTTCTCAGAATCAAAAATTAGATAATATTCAAAACCAGTTAGCTAATTTAACAACCTATATACATCATACATTATGAGTGTTTCGCAACAAATAATGGTATTAATTAACCAGCAACAACAATTAGAAGAAAAAATTAATGAGCATACTTGTTTTCTACTATATATCTAGTTTGTAGTGTGTCCAGCCATTCTTCACGCTTATAGGTTTCTGTAATTAGTTGCTTTAATCGTCGAAGATGATCGAAATAAAGAGCATCCATTGAAATCTAGAAGATTATAATAATGAATGAGACGAATGAATATTGAAACGAGGCATATAATATATAATCATGGATAATACATGTGATGAAACAGAAATCTCTAAATCTCGTACCTGCTTCTGTAATGCTAAAACGCCAACCCAGGCTTGAACGCAAGAGAGAGGTTTGAGAGAAAGAGAAATTTATTTCGTACTAAACGAAGAAGAGAAGATTACATTATACAGACAGATGCTAAGAGAAAAGGCCAAACAAAGCGGCCGACAAACTGAAAAGAGATTCGGTCGTAAAGTGACATGAAGAAAAAGTAAAGATACTGGCTAAGACTAAAGAACAGTAAAAGTGACCGAAAGCTAACAGAAAAGACTAAAAGAAAAGATTCCGAAAATTATTTACCTAGTGGCGGGCCTCAATGGCCTACATATTTTTGTCAATTCTGTCGGTAGATTATTCTTCAATAATGACTTCGTCTTATTCAATTACGGCATCGTTCTGGCTTTGATTGCAATGAGCACACTTATGTTCTGGATATCCTTGAAGTTGATTACAAATGGTTTGCTTCCAAGGGAGTGATAATGACTCAAAAATTCCATCCATGCGTCTAAAGGGTTGCGAAAATTGTTGAATAGTTTGAATAGCATCAGCGGCAATGGTACTTTTATATGCTGAAATCATCAAGGTATTCAAACCTTTGTAATTTATCTTGATCATTGATTCGGCTGTGATGCGGTTGCATTGATTAAAAACGCCTTCAAGACAGTGTAGGTTGAACTGATTGAAGGTTTCCCAATGAAATTCATGCTTTGGTGGAGTGTCAATAAATGGATAAATACCATTACTAATTCCCATATGAATGAATGCAATCTTTGATAACTGAATTTCTGCTTCGCTGTCGATGGTTTCCTTGAATATTGGGTAACTGCTATAAATCTTGAGGTAGATTTCGCGATCCTTGGCGAATCTATCTTTGTAATTCTTGACTGCTTGAATAAATTCAGTGGGAAAATCTGCTAAAATAGATAAATCAGATAGATAAATGGTGTCAATTAATCCACTCTGAAATAATAGATATGTAGTGAGTGCTTCGGCTCTGGGGAAGACTATAGCTTTTGGGCCAAATCGTCCTCGATTTTGTGGATAATACTGGAGCTGCTTCATATCATTAGTCCATTCATTTAATGCTTGGAAACATTCACAAAACATTTCCGATGTGAGTCTACGTGATGCAATCTGAGTAGATTTTGTTGGTAATAGATTTATTCTTTCAAGATCAATTGATTTTCCAAATATCTTCATTTTGCTGGATGATGGCGCTTCTGGTTGAAGTACTTGACTATACTGAGGTCGAAGAGATGGTTGCTGAAATTCTTTCAATGCTTTTTCTGCTTCAACTTTGGTAGAGCAACTTTTGTGTATAATTCCTTTTTTACTAGTAATTTGTGCTGCTGCTTTGTGCCATTCATCATAAATACCTGACATGGATCCATTGTATACCGCATAATATTTCTCTGTAAGTTTTGACATACTACTGGAAGAGTTATTGAATTGTTGAAGAGTGACTAATTCAGGAGTTTTGACTGGTTCGGGAGTACTAGGTGTTTTGAGTAATTGGGTGCTAGATCCTTCTGGATGAAGTTGTTTTTGGATAAAGGCAATAGTGGTTTTTAATTGAGTAATGTCTTGGTCAATTGTAGCGAGTTGTTGTTGTACTTCGAGATATTCTTCCTCTTTTGTGCGAAGAGCTTCCTCCATAACAGTTAAAGTGGCTTCCATTACGGAGTTATGTATCTGCAAGAAAATTATTAGAAGATTTGATATATTCAATTGTATAATTATAATTTCAACCTACTAATTATCAATGGATAGAAGAACCAAACTTTCTTAATCAACAAGGCTATTATTACAAAGAAAGTAAAATACAAAAATATCCTATTGAATATAATCCAACTATCAAAGCATTAGGATCCGATGGAATATTAAATTTAGATTGTGTTGTAAAACCTGAAGCATTAATTTTAGAATGATCCAATAAAATACAATTATTACTCCAACTTGAAAAACCTTTTGGTGAAACAGTTGATATTTGCTTTTAAACATTTTTGGGATAATACTTCTTTAGTAGGAAAAATAGCTCTTATAAGTAACTAAATTAGCAGCTTGTTTTCTTAAAAATGTTTCTTATACAATTCGATTTATTGGATAAGGTAATTTTTGAATAAATATTTGGATATACATTTCTTGTCCAGGATGAGTTAGTTTATAATAATATCTTTTAAATTCACAAATATATTCTTCTAAATAACAAATAGTGCATATTCTTATACTGTTTAAATGCCAAAAGGTGTTCCGTCTTTCTTCATTTTCGATTTCATGTTTATATGAGGCTATATCTTTTCTTATAAATTCTTTATAAATGTCATTAGTAACTACTTGAAATGCTTTGACGGGTTCAAGTGCATTAAGGAATTCTGTAGTATTTTTTATTCGAATTTCATTATTTATTAAAAAATTTAGTACTATTCCACTAGTTTTATAAGTAATAAAATTCCATAAAGTACTGATATTAGTTAATCCTTCAAACGGCTTTTCTAATTGTATGACTAAAGCTAATTTATTAGACCATTCTAATAATAACTTTTCAGGTGAAATTACACAATCTAGATTTAGAATTCCATCTGGTCCTAATGTTATATATTTTGGTGTATATTCAGTAGAAAATTTTCTTATTTTGTTATCTTTTCGATAATAGCCAAATCTATTTAATTCTTCTGTTTCAATTGGTTTTTATTCCCAATTATATGTTGTTTGTTGATTTCTTTTTCGTTTTTCTCCACTTTGACTACTTTCAGGTTGATCTTCATTGTGTTTTTGTTGTTGATCTACAAACATTTCTTGATCAAATTCATAACCATAAATATTTGTAATTGGTTTTATCAATTCATTTTTTAAAGAATAATTTTCTAAAGTTAATTTATTAACAAGTTGAGTAATTTCGTCCAACTGAGTTTTTATATCTTTTTTCTATATCTTCCATCGTTTTATCAAAGTAATTTGTTAGGTTGGCTCTGATACCACTTTTGGATCATTTTCTAGTTTTCTTTTTGTTTGTATTATTTGTAATGTTTTCTCTAACTTTTTATTTATATTATCTAGTATTCGTGGTGTTTGTTCACATGTTTGATTTAAAGGAATACCTAATTTTAAACAAGTGTTAAATTTTATTTTTCCAATTCTTTCATCTATGATGGCCATGGAGAATCAATTCCTTCTTAAAGAGTAGATTTGAATAAGATTTAAATTGTAGATGAATGAATATAGCCTATTTTTTGGCTCTTTTTTTCATGAATTTTTTGTAATTGTTTTGTAAATTTTTTTCTTGATCTATTAAATTAATTCAAATATGTCCATTACATTGATCTATACGTATTGGTGTTTCATGATTCTTCGTGGATTTTTTGTAATTGTTTTGTAAATTTATTCTTGATCTATTAAATTAATTCGAATATGTCCATTACATTGATCTATACTTATTGGTGTTTCGTGAACCAATTTTCCATAATAAATAATGTTCTTTCTATTTATAAGATTTTTAATAAGTGAATTATTTATATCTCGGCCTGCTTTAAGATTCAATTGAGTTTTTGCAATTTATTTTTTCTTTTCATTTGATAACAACATATTTATATGAAAGATTCCAATCGATTCAGTTAATTCCAAGGCATCAATATCTAATATATTTTCTTCATTATTTTTATTATTATTGTGGGATATTGATTCATTTATCTCAGACATATTAATAATGAATAATTTGCTTATGATTAATTAACTGATCCTTTAACTGTTGTAATTCTAGTTTATATTCAGTATAAAGATTATTAGCTGTGTCTAAACGGTCTTTAATAGGTTTTAATCCATGGTAAAAATGTAAAAGTAGGCAAGAATAATATAAGTAAATAAATATAGCTAATAATGACTGAAAAGATAAATACTAAAGAACTCGTGTTAAATTATACAAGAGGTGATGAAAAAGATAAAATCATAAATTAACATACCTTCTCAACTCGTTTTCTCTTGGAGGCCATTTGACTGTAGAGAGACTTTTATTTTTTCACACCGGAGCAGAGCAGAGCTCACTAAGTTGCATTATATAAGCGGTGGACGAAGGTTCTCGTCTAGGTAAATGACAAACGAAGAAAGAAATAAAGCAAAAGAGAAATGCTAAAAGTAAAAGTAAAAAGAGTACTACGTGGCCAACATGGCCTGACTAATTGACGGAAGAGGAGCCTATAGTATAGGGCCTACATACTTTAATAAGTGCTTAACAGGTGGCTTATTCGTCAATAATGATGTCGTCAATAATGATGTCTGCTGATGGGATGTCATGTCATCCTTTTCTTTGTGATGTTGAAGGGCATTGACCGCACTATGTTGTTGATAGTGGCTTTCGTCCATTGATCAGACTAGCAGATTACTGCTGCGCATTTGTGCGGTATTAATGTCAGTTTAATTTAATTTGTTATATTATTATATAATTTTTATGTATAAATAAATATAAAAATTTTAAGTTATATGATTTTAATGTATAAATAAATATAAAAAATTTTAAAATTAGTAATTAAATTATAAATATTATAAATTTGTAATGGATATTTTATTAGGGTGTTATATTAAAAATATATAAGTTAGAATATAATAAATGAAGAAGTAAAATTAGTAAGTACAAATTTGGGATGAAAAATTTAAAAATTAAGGAAATGTATGGCGTAATGTGTCTTATAAATTTAAAAAATATATAAACTAAATAAAAACCTCAAATAAAATAAGTTTAAAATAAATAAATATTGTATAATTTAAAATTTTGTGATAAGATTATTAATATTTAAAATTTTAAATTTATAATAATAAAAGAATAGAATTTAAGAGAAGATAAGATAGAGAAGTTGGTTTAGAATAAAAGAAAGAAACGCGAAAAAAAGGTAAAAAAGATCGCGATTATTAATGAGCAAAGAAAAAAAACAGGAGCTATCATTCCATTCGTCCATTTCATCCAACGGTTCTATTAACTTGTGTCTTATCCTACTGTCTTTAATTTAAAATGAAATTATTTTTAATTTTTTTCCTTATGTAAATTATATGCAGAGTCAACATTGTAGTGATTATATGGTGCTCCACGTCAAATTTAAACATTTAATTGATATAATTTTTTATTTTAACTAGTCTTTTAACATGAAGGAAATTCCTAAATTTAAAATATAATATACTCTTAATTTTATTATTTGTATTTTTCAGAAGAAAATAACGTATCTGCCAACTAAAATAAAATTCACTCAAAAGCTAAATTTTATTTACTATTTAATTTAATTTATATTTTTTAGATGAATATAAGTAATAATTTAGAAATAAAATGTTAATTTTAGTTATTGTTTTGTACTTTCAATATCTATTTTTAAAACAAAAATAAAAAAACATTTTAGTTATTTATGTTATTATAGTTATATTTTTGTTATTAATAATAATTAAAGATTAGAAAAAATTAAAGATTAATTAATTAATTGTATTTTTTATGAACTATATTTTATTAAAAATGAGGATTGATAGGAATATTAAAATTTAAAATTTAATTGAGTTGTCAGGTAATAAAACGTTAAAAGGAATGTCACCATAAGCGCCTCAAGTTTTAAATGTGAATAATATATATTGCCGCATACGTCTCTCTGTTTTTATAAAAGTTCAGATTTTGGGTTGACAAGTTTTGCAATGTTCGCCCTTAACCTCCAATGCTCGATAGCGGCGTTCATGCGAAAGTCTTGCTTCTCAATTCTGGGTGCACCTTTTCTAGGGGAAGAATTTACAATATCCTCTTTTGTCTCAAAGAAAAAAAATCAGTTGCGTGCTTCAAAGAACCTTGTAAATTAGTCATCTGATACATGTCAAGTGCAGAAGCCCCAAAGCTTACATCGAAGATGCAAATTTGAAAATAATCCAAAGATACATTATCCTAGAAAGTAAAAAGAATGATAAACCACAGTTTTAAGCAACAGTGTTTAACGGCTTACAATATATTGGGCAAAAAACCTCCTTTGAACTTTATAATATTGTCAACAGATGCAGATGCAAAACAATTAATAAGAAAACAAACAAATGAATACATATAAACTACAACTTTAAGCAACAATATTTGACAACTTACAATATACTGGGAAAAAAACTCCTTTGGGAAGACTGAATTTCTTAATATTGTCAGCACATGCAAATGCAAAACAATTCATCAGAAAACAAATAAATGAATACATATAAATTTCACATTGTTACAAAATCAAATGTAAACGGAAACAAACAGCAAATATTTTCTAACCGCCAGCAGAAAACATATACGTATGCCTTTGACTGACAGCAAGGCCTGCAAAAGGAAATATACTAACTGCTTAATTCTTGAAAAATAAGATTAGTCAAATGCAATTGCAGTATTACAGAAGAGAACAAAGAATTAACTACCTCCTACTTGTTCAATGTGTCTTGTTAATGTCAGCCTCAACCTTGGAGAAGCAACATCCTATATCTGGTCATCCAAACTCAGGAAGAAAATAACACTTTTAACGTATCGTTCCCCTGATTGTTTTGAGAAATTGTGAAGCTGTTTGATCACATAATAGCCAAACCAGAAACAATAAGTGTAAATAATCACAATGGAACCTATAGATTTTTTATCTCAACCATTTTTCATTAATAACTCAAAAGGATTTTATTAAAGAAGACTGCATTGAAGCTATTTTGACATCTACATCATCACCATCATATGTTGCACAATTAATCGAATATATTGGCAATGAAGAGAACCCCTTTTGAATACAATCACCACAAAAACATGTAAAGAGAAGAATCTCAAGAAAAGAAAAATAAGGAACAAGATTTGGTAAAGATGAACCGACGCATAACTTAGGAGGCTGCAGCGGTTGAGTCCTTAGCTTGGCTATCCTAGTGTTCAGCTGGCCAAGATGGTACTTTGCATAAGAACTTTGGAATTAAATAAACTTCACAGAAGCAACATATTCAAGAACGCTATCAATCAAGAACTAAAGATAAAGGGAAACAAATCATCTACGCATTTATATAACGGCACACTGCAGATATAATACCTGTGGCTTTATTTCTGAATTCGGGCCATCTCAGCCTCAATTTCTTTAATGTTCTCAATAATCCCCATATTTTCTCCAACTGAGTAAAACCATCAAAAGAAAAAAACAGATAGAAAGATTTAGTCTTTATGAAATTGATAACAAGAAAGATAATAACATATCAAACTGTTGGATCACTCTGAATTTTGTATCCCTTCCTAAATAAGAATATCCTGCATGTTTTCCATGTATATATTTTGCAAATTTAACAAATCTCACATTATGGTAAGCAGGGTAAAACAAATCCAGCTAGAGATGACCATCAGATGGAGAATGTGCTGAGCTTTAACCAACTATTAGAACAGTCAAGCATCTCTATTCGATTGAAATCCAACAAGCCATAGATGCCTACAACTAATAATTAGTATAGAGGAAACTCAACATATTAACTCCATGAAATACAAAGCCTCAAGTCTAACATTTTTATAGCAAACTTTAATATAGCTATTACTCCAGAAATACGGGACTAAATGAAGGCAAGGGTGTAATATGTGACAAAATTAATAGTTGGCTGGTACAAAAGCCTACCATCATACTAAATGCAGATTGATATGAAGAAAACGTGTTAATACCTATTTTGTTCATAGAGAACTGGGAACACAGGTGAATTCTCAATTATGTGCAGGAACTTCTTCAGCTTCAAATCAGACTGCCAAAGACACAATGTTAGCAGGCATGGCAAGAATCCCACATTCTGGCAGCTAGTGAACAATTTACAACACCAATATTCAACTAGATATAGAAACGTGGCAGATATAAAGATCTAAAAGACATTTAAAAGTATAAAGTCAACACGCAGATACAGTGCTGGATAGTCAAGCATTAATAAATTTGTGTAAATACACCCCCAACAGACAAATAAGAAATCAAGATTTAGGTTCACTAACCTTGTAAAATTCCATTAGTTCATCAGCTCTAAAGGCT
>JAOTBA010000004.1:25767452-25781287 GCA_025629845.1 Erythroxylum squamatum | reverse complement strand
ATAATATATTATTAACAAATCATAATGTTAATACATGAATCACAAATGTTCATTGGCCTAGGGCACACTACTAACATGACTCATACTACACTAATATGTTTGGATTTCTTTCATCATATTGATGTGAAAGATAAGGTGTTGCGTTATTTTAAATAAAAATTGTAATTACAATTAATTTTTATTAACTTTTGTTAATATTATATTCTTTATATGTTTAGGTAACTTTTATTTTATTGACTCATACTACACTAATATATTTGGATTTCTTTCATCATATTGATGTGAAAGATACCATTTATGAGATTATAGAAAAAGAGAAAGACCTCAAGATCCACACAAATTATTTTCCTATAGGCATTCTTCACTAAGAATTGTAAGTATTTTAACATTCCAAAAGTAACATTTCGTGTACTTCCGAACATGACTAGGTTTATCTTCATTTTTATTACAAATTTTAACTAAACAAACTTATATTTAAAAAGCAAAATCTAATAATAAAAATGAAAATGAAAAATTATAACAAAAAATGAAAGTAAAACCAAACTACTCATAAACTAATTGAATCTTTGCTTTTTGTGACAAGTACTTGCAAGTTCGTAAATATAGAGGGGTGATAGCTGGTGAAATCAAACTTAGATAATGATATGGATTCAAGCTTAGCTTGAGGTCCAAACAAGCTCAAGACTCACTACCCAAGTTAAAACTTGATTGAGTTTCAACGGACTAAAGTTCAATCAACTCAGGCTATTGTAAATTTTTAAAAACTTGAAATCTAAAATTAAAGAAAGTCTTAATCCCGAATTAAATCAAGTCAAACTTGTTGACTTTGGTATGGGTGAGGCCAACCTGAGCTTTAATGTCATACCTATAATTTATGTGTTAATCATCTCCATAGTCTAGACAAGTTATTAGAGTGAGTGGAGTGCTCACTTGGGGCTCAGTGAAAACAGTCATGTAGCCCATCAAGTGACATAAGATGGCAGCTACTCGTTTCAAGGGGTTCAAATTATCTGTTCTCATTACTCTGTTTCATGAAAATCTATTCATTCAATAAATAGGACCCACAAAAATTGGACGGCCGAGATGAGACAGGAATTGGGGGAATACGATTGTTGGGAACAAAAAATATGTTCCCATTTCAAGGTAGGCAAGAACCACTAGTGGGAATTGTAAAGAGACCATTCATGGGTAGGAATTGAGTTTGCAAAGTGGTCACCATTTTAGGAGACTGCAAGAGCGAGTGTATGCCTCTCAGAGTTTAGGTTGGATTTGTTACTTGCAACATCGTATTTCATTCAAAGATCTTAAGTTTGAGAAATATATTTATTAATATTAATTTGTTTAAATTTATAATTTAGTTTTATATCACTAATTTATTGAGTGTCTCTCTACTAATTAGGAATAAGGCTGTATACTATTGAACCTCCTCAGATCCAACGTCTCAGCGAGATTTCTACTAGATATTGTTATTGTTGTTGTAATTGATTAAGTGATTAATTAAGAATGCATAATTTATAGATTATTATATTTTTTTTGAATTTGAAGTTAATGTTTTCCTTCTTTAAAATGTAAATAAATTGGAAAATGAAAATTTCATTTTTATTCTATATTGGGCCATCAAGAGCCCAACATGGTATCCTTGCATATACTCTCTGGATCCACACCTGATCGGTTTAAAATACACCTAGGTGCACGTTATAACTCCCCAACACGAACTTATTTATTATAATCAGACGCAACAAATGTCGGCCCATCACCTTCCTAACCCCACATCCCCTGCTTTCATCACCTCAATCATAAGCTTCCCGATCTCGACCGTCAATTATTTTGACTTGTTCCCTCCCAAAGTCAAAACTCTCCCTAAGTTAAAAACACACACAGACGTTGTCGTTTCTATATAGCCGCAAACTGGAGGATCTATTTTCTAAAACCTCCATTGAAGAAGAAGAAGATCATCACAAATAAGAGAGACAAAGCAAAAGAGAACCAAAAGCTTACCTTTTCTACACATGCATACATATGCACCCACATATTGATTCTATATAGAGGAGAACTTTTCAGGAGGAGAGTTCCCAAGAGTCATGATCAGATGTGTATTGTAGGGAGAAATTACTTTCACCATGATCAACACAACTAACGGCATGATTTCACCTTCGTCTTCGTTGGCGACCACCCAATCGCCGGGACTCAAGACCTATTTTAAAACTCCGGAGGGAAGGTATAAGCTTCACTACGAGAAAACTCATCCTTCTGGTCTTCTTCACTACGCTCACGGCAAAACCGTCACTCAGGTGCTTCATTCATTCTCTACGATTGATTTACTACTGCCCATTTCTTCAAGTTTTCTTCTTTTCTTGTTTTACTGGACCCGTTTGTGATTTTTGGCGTTTAGGTCAGTGCCCATATGTTGAAATGTCGTTTTTATCTTTTTTATCGCCTCTTTCACAATCTCTCCTGTGCTTCGCGAGAACTTTGTGAAGGACTCTCTTCTTTTTTTTTAATTTCTTTGGAAGGTCAAGTGTTTTTCCTTCTTAATGTCAATCATACATTGTTAGTTCATTAGTTTGTTAGAGCTTTATGAATAGACAGGGTCTGCAAATTGGTGGGTGCCATTTACGGTTTTTATCTTTCTTCTTTAGTTTCAGTATCCCCATAATGTAAACGATAGAAATTGAGTTTTAAAGTGATTGCTAGTAGAAATTTGAATCCAAATGTAGGTCTATTTAATTTATCGGTTTATATATGTGTTTCTGATACCAAATGTGTGGCAAAATTTGATGTCAGGTAACTATAGCTAATCTCAAAGACAAACCAGCCCCTACAACTCCTACAGCTCCGGCTTCAAGTTTCAGTGCTACCAGTGGAGTAAGGTCAGCTGCAGCTCGGTTGCTGGGCACTGGCAATGGAAATCGGGCGCTTAGCTTTGTTGGAGGGAATGGTGGAAGTAAAAGTGTCAGTGGAACTAGTAGAATTGGATCACTTGGAGCTTCAAGTTCAAATAATTCAATAATAAATACAAACTTTGATGGAAAGGGGACTTACTTGATCTTCAATGTTGGTGATGTGATATTTATAAGTGATCTAAACTCTCATGATAAGGTATTTTTAGTAAATATCTCATTTTTGTTTATGAGCTAGAAACAATCGGCTGCTACTTGAGACCTTTATTGTTCTGCACAGGACCCAATAAAATCTATCCATTTTAGTAATTCAAATCCTGTGTGTCATGCCTTCGATGAAGACTCCAAGGATGGACATGATTTGATTATTGGGTTAAGCTCGGGTGATGGTGAGTACTTCAAAAGTTTGAATTTCTGTATCTTTTCCACAGGAAGTAGACTTTCTGATGTTATTGGTCATCTTTTTGCGATTATAGTATACTCAGTGTCATTGAGACAACAATTACAGGATGTTGGAAAGAAGCTTGTAGGAGCCCAGCACTATAATAAGGATGGTTCTGCTAATAACAGGCAAGAATTACCTTGCTCTTGTAGCTTCCTTGTATTTTCCTGCAATCCATTCTGCTAATATTTATATGATTTCTCTTCTTTAAAGTGATGATCTAGTCATTTAATCTAGTAGGTGCTTATGTACTGATGTATAAAACTAGTTTGATGATTTAACGTATTTTAGAGAAAGTACCTAGTGTATACTGTAAATAATATTTCACTGAACCCCTACTGCTTAAACCGTATGGAAAGAAGTGCTTACTCTTAGTGATTCTTCGTAGAGAGTAAGTATAATTAATATTAAAGTAGGATATGCGCATTTGGCGCATCTACGATTGTGTCTACGGATCTCATTTAGGCATTGAGAAATCAATCTGTGGACCTCTATTGTTCATCTAGAAGACAAGAAAAGGCCTATATATTTTTGTGGCATCAAAAGGAAAGGTGCAAGAAAACTAATCTGAGCTCTTCAGTGGAAAGTAACTAAGTACCGTGCCAACATATTGGGATAAATGTGTTGATCACATTTATCAGTCCCAACATCTTTTAAAAGTGATCTGTAATTGCTTTAACATTCTGAAGTTTCTGACAGCATATTCAAGGATGGTTAGGCAATAAAATGGGGCACAAAAAATCTTTTTGTTTTACTAGTTGTCTTTTGTATCTTTTCCTGGGATTTTTCAGATCTTTCTCTTCTTCATTTGGTTCTCTGACAACCTTAACTAGCTTCTTCAGCATGGTTCTTTTGAATTCTGTTTACTGCCAGTGTTATGCATCCTAGAGCCTATAATTTTCAGTTATTCATTGTGTTTCAAAAACTAACTACCCATTTTCTGTATGCACATAAAACATTACATATTTGGCTATAAGATTCTACAAAAGCCAGAGTATTGTTATGCGTTTTCTCCCTTTCCTTGTTCCTCAGTTTGGGAGTTTTAGGGGCAAAGTCAACTTAATAACTCATAGCAAGTTTGTTAAACATACTGCAGTCATTTATGAATTGTGTAACAACTAGTGGTTGGATTAAATTTCGTGATCTAGAAATCATTTATTCGAAAAGTAGTTACATTAATGCTGCTTTTGTAACAGTCGTTGCACTAGTGTTGCATGGGTACCTGGGAGTGATGGCTCTTTTGTTGTTGCTCATGCTGATGGGAATTTGTATGTGTACGAAAAGGCAAGCTTGATGGGAATGATTGTTTCTTGCGAATTCTTTTCATTTCATGTTTCTGCTTGTCATATTTAGTCTATCTGATTAGTTCATGTATTCTTCCTCTAGAACAAGGACGCAGCAGGTGATTCTTCATTTCCTGTTATAAAAGATCCAACTCAATTCTCTGTTTCACATGCTCGTCACAATAAGGTAAACACTTGATTCTTGTAGTAGTTAAAATCATTTTTTGTTCTTATTAGTTAAATGTTTCTTGTTTCAAACATAGAATTCAGCAATTGGTATTTTAAATCCACAGAAGTAACAATCTTCTTATACATGTACATTTCACTATGTAGCATCTAGACTACCACTTATTTAGATACTTTTACATTACTTTTGTGACTGCAAGAAATTCTTTAAATTGATTGTTTCCAAGGGATATTGAAGCAAAATTCCAAGGATATATAAATGCTTATATGCAAGAACAGTAGCTTGCCCTGATGTGGCAGCCCCAAGATGATCATGATCTGTGTCTTTCTGAGGTGCCTCTATTTTTGAGGATCAGTTTCATGATCAAACTATTTGAAGTGACGTTTCTGAACAGAATGCTTAGTTATTTAATTTCTACTCTTTTAAACCGGTCTTTCCCTTGTGGCTCTGTAGATTCATTAGTTTCTGGCCAACTCTCTCTCTCTCTCTCCCTATATATATATATATATATTTGAGTCTATTTTAATCAAACTTTCTTAGATCCTCCTTGTCCTTGATGTTATATCTTGTGTATATTCTACACAAGATTGTCATGCTATCTATATTCTAGTGTAGGAGAGATGCTAATTTCATGAATCAATATATCTGCCATTATCTACATCAAAGACAAGGTTTTGGTGCTTTCTGTATGGCTTTATTAGGAGAGCACCATTTATATGAATGTTTTTTAAATTTATCCCCTTTTAACCTCATAAATACATTATCATAAGAATTGCTTTTGTAGTATTCCCTTAGTATCAGAAGAATATCTAAATGAAGTTCGCTGATTATCATTCGACATGTTATTTGTTAAAAACTATATGCAGAGTAACCCAATTGCCAGATGGCATATTTGCCTAGGTTCAATTAATAGCATTGCATTCTCAACTGATGGGACCTACTTAGCTACTGTTGGAAGAGATGGTAAAACCTTCATCTTCTTCACTTGCAGTCAACCTTTCACATCTATTTTCTCTAAATTTGTTGAGAACCTTATTGGCCCAAGTTTCACTGAGCACAGGGTATTTACGAGTTTTTGACTATTCAAAAGAGCAACTTATCTGTGGTGGTAAAAGTTATTACGGTGCTCTCCTATGTTGTGCTTGGAGGTGAATGACTGAACTAATTTTCAAGTCATCTCATTGATAGAAACTTACTTCTGGTACTATGTTGGAAATTATGGTCCAAGCTTGTTGCATTTTGGAGGGTGACCTAGATTATATTAATTTGTTCTTCTTGTTTTAACTTCTCCCCTAGTTTTGCTATTCCCTTATTGAAATTTGTATGCAATTTTTTTTCTGTTAGCATGGACGGGAAGTACATTTTGGCTGGAGGTGAAGATGATTTAGTTCAAGTGTGGAGTATGGAAGATCGGAAGGTTGTGGCATGGGGTGAGGGGCATAACTCGTGGGTAAGATTCTCATTAAACAATGGAATAATTGATTGTTTGTCGGACATTAATTTGATGTTTTACTTAGTTGCTATACGATGGTGCTGGCAGGTCAGTGGAGTGGCATTTGATTCTTATTGGTCGTCACCAAACTCAGATGGCACAGGCGAGAGTGTCATGTATCGGTTTGGTTCTGTTGGTCAGGTACTTAATTTGGGTGATAAATATTACTGCTGAATTCTTAACTTGCCATCGAGGTTGAACTCTGCAATTCTGGATTTTGTGGCAGATTAAATGTTAGCCAGGAATTACTTGGGTAATTTTTTCTGTGGGAGAACTGTGCGTTAATTATTAACATTACAGTAGAAAGCATCTTAGCATTTTAATGATTTGCAAGCGTCAGAGACTTTAGCGATGAGAGATTGGACATAATTGAACATGTAATAGCATGGGCATGGAGCCACTACATGGTAGGATAAGAAGATCTATATTATTGTCTGTAAGTGGAAAGGAGTAAAGTGGTTGGAGTTGGAATAAGGTCAACTAGGCAAATCTTATCTCGTAACCTGTTTGCTCTCTGTCTTATAGTTCTTCAAATCTTGCCCTTTTAAAGCCTCAACGATCAGTATTAAACTTGATGTGTTTGTGAACAGGATACACAATTCCTTCTGTGGGACCTTGAAATGGATGAAATTGTTGTGCCATTACGTCGATGCCCTCCTGGTGGATCACCCACTTTCAGCGCTGGAAGTCACTCTTCTCACTGGGACAATGTTGTCCCTGTTGGCACTCTGCAACCTGCACCAAGCATGAGAGATGTTCCCAAGCTTTCTCCACTAGTTGCTCATCGTGTCCACACAGAACCCCTTTCTGGCTTGGTATTTACCCAGGAATCTGTTCTTACAGTGTGCAGAGAGGGCCACATAAAAATCTGGATGAGACCTGGAGCAACAGAACAGTCAGGCAACTCTGAAACCTGTTTAAGTAACAGTTTGAAGGATAAGGCACTATTAACGACCAAGATTGGCAATGCCAAAACTATGAATAGTTAATTTAAGGAATGTCATCAGAAGTGAGGGCAAGCCTACTCTCTTTTTATGGTTTTATATTTCAATTTGGTAGAATGGTTGTTCATCTTTCGCCTAGTTGTTGTTTCTCAGAAGTGGGACCAAGAGAGCCTTAACTGTTTATTAGCAGGTAGCTTAAAAAGGTGGTTCCATTGTATATTGAGGGATGACAAGCCATTGATGGCACCGGGAGCGTGAAAGGGGCTGAACCCACCTTTGTAAGTACAAACAGTTATTGCTAGGATGTATACACATATTTAATTACTGACAGAAATAATTGCAAGTTGCCTCTTCTGGATTTCTAGTTTTTTGAGGTGCGTTTTGAGTAGTAATTTGATGCTGTAGGCAATGTTCCATTGATATGTAGTTTCTGGTGGGATATCCCTGAGCTATTATGGTGAAAAAGTCATAGCTATAGGTAATAACCAGATGGAACTCATATTTCCTTGGCTGTGTCATGCCTTGGTCCCATTATATGGGATTTGGACCAAAAGTGAATTGACGATTCAGTTTTCTTGTTTTTATGTACACTTTGTCTGATCATCAGACTTAAATCTGAAATGAGGTTCTTGTTAACTTCCTTGAACTTCAAAACTAATTTGTCCCAAAAGGATGACTTGTACCGTAAATTCCATCCTACATTATCATAACACGCGATTGTAGCAATCAAAAAACACTTGCAGAAGATTTCACCATTCAAGATATTGATGTGCCATCCATGTTTCCCCTCTTGAGGAACTAACTGCCGGCAATTAAACCAGAAATTTTTATATTACATATACTAAATAATACGAGTCTACAGACATACAACTGGAAACAGCCATTTAACTACTTAAACCACCCCATACGGGAAAAAGAAAACATCTATTTTTTATGTGATCTGCAGACTGCTCCATTAATGCATAACGATGCAGATTTAATTACCGTGCACAGTTACAGAACCTGCAGTTTCAGTTTCTTGGTGAGCAGAATCGCTAACAGGTTGAGGAATAGTTGCAAGTGGTTGACCTGAACGAGTCACATTTTGAGAAGCACGTTGTTCTTGTGATTGGTAAAGCCATCTTCTCCTCCAACTAAGTATCTCAGCTATGGCAGAACTTCCACACATTGTAACCCCGAACCCAGTGAATGATGCAAGTATAACAGATAAGACAGCTTGCATATGTAACTGAAGAATGCAAGGAGAAATTGCAAACATCAGTGTACACAATATGCAATTATTCGATAAGTTGTCCAATCACAAGTAGTGAACAATTCTTCAGGGTAAGGTATCAGGAAACTCTGACACTCTACCCTTCCATAAGACAAAAGTGAAGCACCCGATCGAATTAACATAAGTAGTTGAGTCTAATATAAACAGTTAATAATACTTACCAACTTGTAGAAAAGATGAGCAGATAGGACTACTAATCCAAATTGAACAGTAGCATAAACCCACACATGGCGTCTCCTAACTAAGCACAAATTTCAGCAGAACTAGTTAGATCATGTGATATCTGATTACAAAAGCATTTCAACTAAGTAGAGGATCCTCACCCATTGTTGTTGACGTCATGGATGCAAGAATGCCTAATATACATGAAAAGGGGAGGGAAATGGCGATTGCACCAGAACCCAATTTGCTAATCTGCATGCATGTTAAATTCAGATCTTTGGTGACCTTGAACAGAAAAATTCACAAGTTGCAGACTTACCAGAAGTTGCTCAAGAAAACAAAAGTAAGCAAGCATGCTGACAATCACCAGAATAGGAACGTCCTGCCAGACCCTGCCAAATTTTGTGCAAGCTAAAACAATCTAACAGGATGATCCCAAATCTTAAAAAAAGAAAAAAGAGAAATTGAATATGCACTAAGTTGAATCATGGGACAATGTCATCCTTTATTACAAAATGAACTCTAAGCCCAAATCAAAGGGAAGAAAAGGGCAAATCAGTGTTTAGATAGCTTCTAGTAACTTTTGGAATTAAAATACTGCGATACAGTTGGAGATATAGAATTATAGACCAACTGCAATAGTAACAGAGATCATTAACATTTTAGTTTCTGCTCTCCTATATAAAATGGAGATTTTATAGAAAGGAAAAGGAAAACGAAAACACAGAAGGCATTTAAAAACACAGAATGCAGACGAGAATAGTTCCAGTTACCTATACTGAACAGGTCCCAACACATTGCGATCAGTGCTCCCTCGGGAATTGAGGGCCTGAGTATTTTGAACTCGTAAAAGGGTAACTGGAAGGTTCTTAACATCTTGATTGCACACATCACATGTTTTGTTACCTTTAATGCTAAACCATTTTATGGCACATTCTTCATGTGCTAATGCAAGTTCTCCTTTGCAACTGCATTCCATCTTGAGGGTGTCACCGCCTTCCCCCAATTCAACCAAGCAGATCCTGCATACAGCCTCTTCTTCAGGGATGTCTTCACCACCATCATTGTCCTCATCTAAACCACAAGGCTAAGATAAGGCAAAGGTTGGTTATCACAAGTAACAAAATAAAAAGAAGGCTGCAGGTAAAAACTAAGTAGACAACCACTTTCTAATCTATAGTAACTAAATTGTTAATTCCAGCATGTATATACTTCTGCATAAAGGTCCACATCATACAGATTAAAATTTCATAGGTAACATTCATTTATCAGTGGGCAATTCCTTGCAAGCTAAATATGATAATACCAGCCCAGTTGATCAAGGCCCCTCTTAACCAGTTCAATTAATTATTTTTTCCACAAGAAATAAAGATTAAAAGGCAAGTTAACACAATGCTAGAAATTATCCAGATCAAATTCTTCACATCCCTGTTCCCTGTTCCCTTTTCACTCTTTCATTTTCATCTCTTGAAAGAGGGAAAGAGGGCCAGAAAAGGGGAAGGTATGCAATAGATCGAAAGAGTATCAATATGAGAACATATTTACCAGTATCACCCCTAGTAGGCGTAGTTGCCATTCCCGTGACAGGAGCTACCCGTGGTGTAGTTGGAACCACGCGAAATTTGCCACCTAACGAATCCAAGCTCTTAATGCTTCCCTCTTTGCTCATCACAGGAACAGACAGTGATCGATGAATGGGTCGCTGGGCTTCTCCTTTCTGTAAAAAGAGAGTTTCAAACCATCAAATGGTGGCAGACTGCTGCGGCCACATTATGCGTGAAAAGTACAAAATTATTTGGCTAGTTACAAAAATAAATTTGAGATGTATGCCTTTTTTCAACACAAGGAATCTTAAATACAGAAAGAGTAGCAGGTGTCTTGTAAATGGTCTAGTATTGATTTTCCTTTTAGGCTGTTCCATATTACCGACTTCATTTATTTTAAACGTCAGTTGCAATATGAACAAAATTTACATTACAATGAAGTTCATCAAGAATATTTGGACAACTCATAAGTGATAAGATCATCTTAGCCGCAAGAGACAAAAATATTTTTCAAAATGGAGATCCTCGCAGCAGAACTTACTGGATTAATTAGGTTTCCTCCATGTGTAGATTCCGGATTTGAGTGTGCAATAGGAGTAACAGGCAAAGATGATGGTTTTTTCAACTTAGGTGTAAAAAATTTGGAGAGAGACAGTGTTCTAGACATAAACGGTTTATCCCTTCTCAATGTTGATGAACCCCCGAGGGCTAGGATAGCGGCCTTCTCAATATCCGAAGTAGTATTGCGAAATTTGAAACTTAACCTTGGAATGAAAGTCTTTAAGCTTGATCTACTTGATGATGGCGGATCTGGGGACTTGTTCAGTTTTACAAATCCTGGGCTTTGCATCGGGGAAAAGTTCACCCTTTTCGGAGTGCGACTTGGTGTTGGAGGCATGTTTATCATTGCAAAATCATCCCTGGAATTCTCAAGAGTTCTTGATGGAATTTCTAAAACTAGGTTTGATCGCCTGCAGGGTGTATCCTCTGGCATCTCCTCCATAATCTCAGTTGAACTCCCAACCTGGGGCATAAAAAAGAGAGAATAGTAATTGGTATAAACCACTACAAAACAATATATAGCCTTTGGAAATTTGCAAATACAACTAACTTGAGTAGCTAACAAGAAACAAGAAGGCGAAATTAACAAAACTGACAGTCAGAGATTGCAAAATAAATCAGTTCTGAATGTAACAATGAATAAACCTGAGCCAAAACAATAGGCAGAACTTTTGAAGCTGGAGTCACACTTTCATAGAGATAGAAATATTGAAGTACAGAGGATTAAATAAGGTGGCCACAAAGGTATGTTGAATTCAGTTTCAGAAAAAATGATGAAGACAGCACAATTTATGAAATGAATTGTATGTATTCAGCCGAAAACAGATCTTCATAAGTCCCCAAAGGTTTTCCATTAACGGCTGTTTTGGAGGTTATGAAAAACAGCAAACTTGCAGGAGTAATGAAGTTTAACCAGAAGGCCTTTAGAAAGTTGGCATGTGGATGACTTTCTACAAATTCAGGTAATTTGCTATTCAATACCCCTCAAATGCAGAAGAATCGTTGGAAAACTTGCAAGCATGCAGTCATGAGATTTTAAAAGAGTTTTATCACAAAGCCAAGCGGAAGTATCTCCACTATACTTCTGTTCATAAGAAACATTCCGTGAAACTCAAGAGTGAGGCGCATCGCCTAGTTAAATAACTTGTTTTTATCTCCAGCATTGTATAGACGGTTTTTTATCAATCAAAAACATCAAAACCAGTTCTTTGCTCTCAACAGGGGGGAATGGAGGGAAGAAGAAATAAATAAAAAGTGAATAAAACCTCAGTAGAGTGTCTGATCATGATGTCCGTGTAATCAAACAGCTAAAACTATTGTGGGAATCCAAATAAAACTATAAAGAAGAGTAGCAGAGACAACAGCCAAAGCAGGACAAAGGGCCGAAACAAAGAACACACCCTTTGAGCTGGAGGATCAACAGAGTTGCTACAACCCCCTCCACCAACCTTCTGTGATTCAGGCTGTTCTTGATTTCCCATACTTTCACGAGCACTCTTCAAAGACCCGGAATTGGCAAAGGCCAGAACTTTCCTGCCTCGCCTTGTACAGCAATGAACTGTTTTTGATGTTTAGCTGAATTCTCCAAATGCCCTTTTGAAGAAGAGAGAAGGAAATGAAGTATAAGCAGAGAGACACCTGTATGGCTCTGCTAAAGTTTCAATTTTTATATGTTTTCGAACAAGGACGTGAAAGAAAAAGGCGGATAAACAGAGAGGTGGCTCCTGGCGTAATCCTAGGTAAAGAAAATAATCAAGAGGGGTTTATGAGGTTTATCTGTTTCTTCCATTTTAGTGGCTGTCCTGTGGCTCCCTTCCATCTTCTCTCAATTTCAGAAAGCAACAAGTTTGGCCCACCGTTTCAGGTACATGCAAACCATATTTGGAAAAAGAAAAACTTTGGAAGAGGTTTATGTTTATCTCTTCTTCTTGTCAAATTAATAAAACTTGTAAAAAAGGATGAAGTAGTAATTGATTGGCCTTTTACATATCAAGATTCCCAAATAATTTAAAAAAGATTTGAATAGACATATATATGAATGATTATACATATCAATATTAATGATAATATTTATTTAAATAGTGATATGAAGAAAAAGGTTTAAGGTATAAAGTTTAATTAGTGTCTAATTTGGTAAATAAGTTAAGTGAGTTGCTTCTTTATACCAATGTTTAAAAAAGGAGAGTTAAATCAGTAAAAAAAAAAGTTTAAAAAGCTTAACGATATCATCGTAAAATATGCTAAAAATCGAATAAAATTAAAGAATTGGAAATATTAACTCAAGGGATGTGGTTGAGTGGCAGAGACTCGTTCATTCTTAACCAAAGGTTAGGGGTTCGATCCTTGACTTTGGGTATGGAGCAGCCTTAAATTCTTGGACCAGCTGTCCTACCCTATGAGGTACCTACAAACCAGCGAGGAGATTAGTCACTGGGTCTGCCGGTGGATACCTTGGTCTAAGACAAAAAAAGAATTGAAAATATGATTAAAAGAAATTATTTTTATCAATCAAATAATTTAAAATTTAATTTAAAAGGATTATTAAATAAAAATTAATTAATTAATAAAGATTTATTTAAAAATTAAAACTAAATTAAAAATTAGTTAATTTAAAAATTTTACAATGGAAACGACTAAATTTTTTATTTATTGCTTTAAAGAATTGCCTCACGTTTTAATTATATTTTTAATAAATAACCCTTTCCACGACTTCTTTTTTTGTATGCTAGTAGCAGGTTAGGTGGGCGGCATAGTTTCAATCAGTTCGGCAACCGCGCGAATAGACAATTCATAATTTTTTTCATTTTTTTTGTTTTTTTTTTTGGTGTGAACCAATGTTATGAATACCGTACCGGACATAGTACCAGATTGAGCTCTGGAACGGAACTGTACTGGTACCAGTCGGTACAGGGTACCGTTTCGGGAAATTTTTTAAATTTATAAAATAATCCCTAAAATTTTTAAAAATTTCAAAATAGTCCATATTGATATATTATATAGTTGTACTGTATACTTTACTAGTTTACTGTTTACATCAACCATGCTTT
>JAOTBA010000004.1:25738176-25749256 GCA_025629845.1 Erythroxylum squamatum | reverse complement strand
ATAATCAATTTCAACTTACTGCACGAAAGGTTGAACCTCTTGACAGTTTAATAAAATGCAATCATGGGCAACCTCAATTTTTTCCTGTGTTAAAATTCTTCTTGTTGAACATCCATATGTTTGTCCAGGATATGTGAAAATAGATAAGTTACCATTAGCATCACTCGTTCCTCCCCCATCGTCATTACGAGGAACTTTTCTTTCTCTTGTGTGAATATGCGGCTCAAAATAATGTGAACAAAATGTACTAGCTTCCTCCACTAAATAAGTAATTACATATCGAACCTTTAACTCTAGCCTTGTTTTTCACATTTTTCTTCAAGTGATGCAAATACCTATATCAGAGAATATGGTTATTACAATTTACTAGTTAAAACATGTTATTATTTCAATTATAATAATTTGAATTTGAATTACCTCTCAAACAGAATCATCCATCGATATTGAACTGGATCGACTAGTTTTGCCTTGTGTGCTAAATCTACATGTAGATGCTCCATACAATCAAAGAAGCTTGGAGAAAAAATCCCTTCTAACTTGCACAAAATTACCGGAATCTCCCTTTCTAGTTTTTCCATTTCAGCCAACTTAATTTCAGATGATGTTAAACTTTTGAAAAACAAACTTATTTATGTTATTACTTCCCAATCCTTATTTAGTAGCAACTCCCGAAATGAAATTGGAATTAGCCTTTGCATAAACACATGATAGTTATAACTTTTCATCCCAAATAATTTGTGCTTCCTCATGTCCACACACCTTGCCAAGTTTGAAATATACCCATCGGGAAACTTTAGACTTTTCAACCATTCATACAATATTTCCTTTTGGTATTTGTCCAAAGTGTAACATGCTTTCGGATATTTACTCGTGCAAACATCTTTATGTAACTCTTTCCTTCTACAAAAAAGTTGCAAATCAGCTCGTGATTTTGCATTGTCTTTTGTCCTCCCTTCAATGTTTATTATGGTATTGAACAAATTGTCAAAAATATTTTTTTCAATATGCATCACGTCTAGATTATGACGTATCAAATTAGTTTTCCAATATGATAAATCCCAAAAGATGCTTCATTTTCTCCAACCAAAGTTTTTACTAATGTTTGTATTTACTTCATCAGCTTCAAGTTCTGTAACTTTCAGCAAGCCTAATTCTTCAGCCTCCTGCAAAATCTTTTCACCAGTTTTGTGAGGGGGAGGAGGTATTCTTACCATCCTATTCTTAATGAACTTTTGTTTATTGCATTTAAATGGATGATCTGGAGGAAGAAATTTCCTGTGATTGTCAAACCAACTTATTTTGCCCTCGTTTGGAAGATAAAACGCATCAGAATCATTGCCACAATAAGGACAAGCCAATTTTCCTGTTGTGCTCCATCCAAACAACATGGCATATGCTAGAAAATTACTAATGGTCCATATCAAAGTCGCTCTCAATACAAAATTATGTTTCAGAGATACATTATATGTCTAAACACCATATTCCCAAAGATGCTGCAATTCAAATATCAATGGTTGTAAGAATACATCAAATTTATGCTTCGGATTTGTTGGCCCTGGCATAATCATTGTCAAGAACATATATGCATCTTTCATACACATCCATGGAGGCAAATTATAAGGAGTAATTATGATTGGTCATTATGAATATTGCTGGCTTAATTGACCAAAAGGTTGGAATCCATCCATTGACAAGCTCAACCTAACATTTTGACTTTCAGCTACAAACTCAAGATGGGTGTTCATTGAAATGTTTCCATGCCAGTGCATCTGATGGATGACTCATTATTCCATCTTCCTGTTCGTGTTCATCGTGTCATCTCATGTGAGATGCAGTAACATCAAAAGCATATAGTCTTTGAAGTCTCGGAGTTAGCGGAAAATAATACATCCACTTCTAGGGAACTAATTTCTGTTTCATATAGCGCTTTCTAGGCTTGAACCTAGATTGACCACAAAATTTGCACTCTTGTAATTCCACATCATCTACCCTATACAACATACATCTCAATTTGCAACAATCAATCTTTTCAACAGGCAAACCAAGACCCCTAATAAGTTTCTTCATATTGTAAAAACTATCAACCATTGTATGATTAGGAGGCAATGATTCATTATACTATTCAAGAATTTTATCAAAACTACGGTCTGAAATATGCCCTTCAGACTTTATGTTCAATATTCGAGCAATTGATTAAGCCTAACACTAAATTAACAATGAATGATTAATAGGATAATTCAATATTATTAAATTATATTATGTTATCAAATCTAATTTTATAATATGATTCATTTTACATATTAGTCAAACATAAAATTTGGTCTACTCGAATATATCAATTAGCCATAGTTGATCTTAGTAACGTTAAAAATCTTTCCTAAATATATACAAGTATAGAAAGTTACTTGTCATTGTATTAAAATGTAGAAAAAATGTATCAACTCTCAATAATAACCAAATGCATATAAGATAAGAGTACTATTTGTATCTAATAAGAATTAAAAATTTTATATTAATTTTGTAAAAACCGGACTGAAAATTAAACTGATAAGATAAGAGATTTAAAGTTTAAAAGATTTAACCAGTATTAAACTTTGATAAAATTGCTTAAAGTTTAAACAAAATTAAAGAATTTGAAATATAATCAAAAGAGATTGTCCTTGCCAATTGAATAATTTGAAATTTAATTAAAAAGATATTAATAAAAATTACTTAGAATTTATTTTGATTTATAAAAAATTAATCGATTAATTAACAAAAATTAATCGATTAATTAATAAAATATTTTTAACAATATGGATTATTAAAATACATTGAACCAAAAAGTTGAAAATTAAACTTAAAATTGAACAATTCAAAGTTTTAACAATTAAATAGGCTTAACGAGTTTAATTTTTTAGTCATTCCTAAACAAGGGAATAATTCTACATTTAATGAAATTTAATGTTATATGTACATATTTTGGGATAAGATCCTCTGTTAACCAGTTCCTACTTTATTCCATTAAATCTCATCCATATATTTATGTAGGGACCACACAAATATATGGACAAGATTAAGTAACACAGGATTAAAACACCCTATCGGGAATAAGGTGCTCCAACTCACATATTTCTGCATACACTCCAAATATTCTGTGAACACTCAGTCCATTGAAGTTTAATAGAAAAGTAATGAGTTATTGCATAAATATAAATAAGCGACTATAAATTTTATAGTAAATAAAAAATTATGTTATTAGAGTATTCAAACCAAATAATTAAGAGCATTGATCAGTTCAATTCACCCCATTCAAAATTCTTTATTTACGATTTAAATTTGACTTAAATTGTTTTGGACTGCTACCAGAAAGATGTCCTGAGCTCACACTAATCCTACTTTGATTAAGTATGGCCTAAGGCATAGCCATAAACTGCTCCAAAAATACGCAAAGTCAAAACCCAAGAATTGGCTGCTCATCAGCACGTTGTTATGCTTTGTTCAGACCATTCCTCCTTCGAGCCATCTAAATTCAATGTTTTCTACTTCTCTTCCTTGCCTTATAAGTCCTAAAAGTTTCAATCTTTGCAATTGGAATTGGCCAATTTGTACTTGAATACTCCTCCCTAACATGAAGTTTACTCTTGGTTGCTTTGGCTTCTTCTCCTCTGAATCACTGGCCTCGAGCATCAGTACAAGTACGTCTGCTGGAACGATGTTTTTGAGATCTGCTGCACTTATGATCCCAAAGTTTCCAACCCTGTTTGTTGTTTGTACCACTGTTTATGATAATACTTTTTACACATGTCCAACAAAACCAGGTGAACAAGAACATGGGTATTTACGAATATTCTCTAGCAACGAACTCAGAGTGGCAACTCAGAATTTTTCATCGTTCAACAAGATTGGAGAAGGTGGCTTTGGTTCTGTGTACAGGGTAATTTACTTTCTTCGCTATCAAATATGAGCTACCAACTTTGCTTATCTGGGTTTTCTGTGTTTCTTTCCTTTCCTTAATCATTAGATTTTGTGATGTTAAGGGCCGCCTTCAAGATGGTTCGTTCGTGGCTGTTAAGGTTCTCTCAGTGGAACTCGAATCCATGCACGGGGAGAGAGAATTCATCTCTGAATTAGCTGCACTATCCAACATCAAACATGAGAATCTGGTCTCCCTTCAAGGTTGTTGTGTAGATGGAAACAACAGATACTTGGTCTATGAGTACTTGGAAAACAACAGTCTTTTTCAAAACTTACTTGGTAATGTTTCTATGTGATCTGTTGTTACCTTTAAGTTACATTCTTTCTTGAACTACAATTTTTATGCTCAGATTCTTAGTATGGAACTAGCTAGATGAAGTGATGAACAAGTCAGGAAAGTTTGCGTGTTCTTGATTAATAGGAAAAGAAGAAAACAGGACGAAATTCAGCTGGGGGGCAAGGCGGGCCATTTCTGTGGGGGTAGCTAGTGCGGTTGCCCATCTTCATGAGGAGGTTCATCCTCGTATCTTGCACAGAGACATTAAAGCAAGCAACGTACTTCTTGACCAGAACTTCACTCCAAAAGTTTCAGATTTTGGGCTTTCCAGGATGCTCAGAGATGATACTTCTCATGTTAGCACCCTTGTGGCAGGGACAATGTGAGTGATTCATTGTTTTCATCTCACTTTCCGTACTTAAAAGGCTTAAAGCTAACTAGTTTTCTTGACAATGGCTTGTGGGAAAAGAGGATATCTTGCTCCAGAATATGCATATAGTGGGCGGTTGTCGAGAAAAGCAGATGTCTACGGTTTTGGAGTTCTATTGCTGGAGATTATTAGTGGCCGATCAGCGGTAGATTTCAACTTAGAACATGGAGAATACTACCTGGTTCAGAAGGTACCATATTGAAACAATGATCCAATGCATAGTCTTCATTTTTGTTCAAAATGTTACAGTAATGAAACATTTCTTGGTGACAATTTGCAGGCATGGGAATTCTACAATGGCAACAATCTTTTACAGATGGTAGACCCTATTCTTTGTATGAACTTCCCAGAAGAAGAAGCACTTCGGTTCTTGAAGGTTGGCCTGCTTTGCGTGCAAGAAAGTGCCAACCTCCGTCCACAAATGTCACAAGTGGTCAGGATGTTGAACAATGAAATTGACATCAGTGACGTCATGGTAAAGCAACCTGGATTTCTTTCTGATCCGATGAAGATCATATCGCGACAAAAGAATTCAAGAAAGAGTACATCCTCCAGGGAATTAACTTCAACGATAATTCCACTTCTACCTTTTTTTGACCGCAGTGCTTCTGTAACCAAATAGTAATAGTTCATGACAAGTAAAAATTCTCACAGAACAAAAAGTTGACAGATTGATCAGGACCAAGTACTGAGGTTTAACCGTTTTCCTTTTCATAAACTATACGAAGACTTCAAATCACTGTATGATTTCTACTCGAATAGCGAATTTATAATGTCATTTTACATGAAACAACGAATGGAAAGAGCATGTAAAGAGGTTCACATATCTCGCGATAGGTTTTCCTTGGTTAACTGTATAGCCAGCTTTGTCTTTTCTTCTTTCCAATGTATGCTCCTGAATCCTGATCGCTCCAATTTTTATTCTCAAACATGAAGTCGCAAGTCCTACCTGAAAAACAAACTTGTAAGCTAAGAACAAGAGCAAGAACCATAGCGTGTTAGACTGGAAAGAAATTGTGCTGGCAGCTGCACTAACTCTTAGGATTGAGAGCTGACGAGTGTTCTGAGATCTTTGGTTTTTAAGGATGTCAGACCTGCAAAACCAAATATCAGAGATTTGGCCGTATCGTTTGGTTAATTTCATTGGAGCTGGGAGCTGCATGAGAGTACTAAGGTAAAGCATATCAAAACTTGGCTATTGATTCCACTCTACCACGACCAGTTGCTGTTCACAGCATCTCTAGCTATAAGTTTCAAGTGTTCCAAAGGTAAAACAGGGTTTAAAATTCACCTGTTCCATGGCTACTTATCAACCACCTTGGGATAATTATAACATTATATGAATTTGTAGGACTAACTGAAGAGGTTTTTCTTCCCTGGTAAAAGACTCTGGAGCATGCATGGCTCCCCGCGCGCCATTCACCAAGTCAACAGTTCCCTGATGAAACTCAGCAGATGGCATACAGGGAGCCAGGCATACAAAAACTCTCACAAAGTTTATTCTAACTCAACAAACCTGTGAAAGAAAGAACAAATATAAGAACACTTGCAGTTGGACACAAGGAGATTGAATACTTGACGCTAGGAAAGTTCAGAGCTTGACAGAGACTATGTCGATTACGATTAAGTTTCTACAAGGTGACTGCAAAGACATGGCTATGCAAAGAGAATAAATAGGTCTCAGCTACAAAATATCATAATCAAATTGGACTTTGCTTTCGGCCTCAAAAACAAACCAAGTATCTTTTGAGTTGGCAGTTTGGCATATAGCACGCACTGTTAAACTTTTCTTCAGGTTTCGTGTCTAAAATTAGTGACAGTCGCAGGGTCATGCGTGTGACTTGACAGAGTAAAGAAGAAGCTTTGAAGCGATGGTTGTCGAAGACGTTCTCTATACCTTGAGCCTACCTATTTGGTTGTTGGGATTTTGCTTTCTTGTTTTCAGGATTGTAAAGCAAAAGGCTCTTTTCCAAATTCTGAAACTGAAATGTCTGCAAGCGCTTATGTGACTTTCCATTCTCCACAAGTTTACACCTGGATTTTGTAGGCAACCACGTCCAAGTCAAGTCTCGTCCTTTCCATATCCGGTTTCTCTTCCTACTTTCTACACCATTCTGAGCATTCCTCTTCTACTTGTGCGTATGTAGAGTCCGGTGAAAGCAGCAGACTCTTACTAGGTGCTTTCATTTCTAGGCAGGTATTCATCCCAAATCCCGCGTTTCAGCGGACTTTTACTGGGTGATTATTGTAATAGCACAGAAAAGCAGGTTCCTAAATAGTGTGCTTACATTCAAGGTTCCTAAACAGTGTGCTTACATTCAAGGTCGATTATGTTGCATCTAAGAGCTATTACGACAATTACGAGTGACATGGGTACAATTACAGTAAACTATAGTAATTACCAGTCTAGATCTTCTGTCCAGTTTTATAGTGTCTTATTCTGTCCCATAAATTTTCTTCACTCATTTATGTGGGGCTCTGCGCGGGTCTCGCATAAATAAATGCGGGACCTGTATAAATGAATGGCTGAGATTCATGAGACAGAATAAAACATCATAAAACTGGACAAAAGATCTTGTCCAGTAATTACAATTACAATATTACGGTCACAATTGTGCTTATAGTCCGCAGTTTAAAACCCTCCTTAAATGTCATCTTGTTTTAAAGAATAATCAAACAAACTTGATTCTACGTATGCCTCAAAAACAAGTAACTAATGAGTTGGGTGATGATATAAACGTTCACATATTTTCATTTGCTTACAAGAGATTGTCACAGTTCCTGTCCAAGTGTAAATCTAGTTAAGGTTTGGACATAGAAATCAATGAGGGTATCTGATTAGGATCAACGTGGAATTACAATATCTATGATGAATATAGTTGCAGATTGTTCAAACATTTGCAATTGTAAATGAGAGAAAAAAAAAAAAGAAGGAATTTTCAAACTGGGATTGGTTGGATATCTAGCAATCTTCGTCTCACCTCTTCGTTGGCTTGCTCAGTTTGGGGCATTTGTGCCAAAAGCAGCAACCCCGAAACGAGAAAGCAATTAGGAAATAGCCTACAAAAATTGGATTGTGCTTCCATAAACTGCCTTTTGTCCTCCTCACCATGCCTCTTGCTGAACAAGTATAATGAGAAAGAACTAACTTCATAACATCTTTTAAAAGAAGTCTCATTTTTCTATTTCCAAGATTTCTGAAATCATACGGATCAAATTTAGCAAATGGAACTTAATATTGATAACATTACAAGACTATCTATGTCACTATATTTCAGGGAAATCCGCATAAGAGCCCTTCCCATTCGTACTTATGTATCAAAATTGCCATGTTGTATTATCACCAGTAGCCTCTGCAGGAGCACGTTCCTTTCTTGAAATGATGGAAGCGGCTCGAATCCCTCAGTAAGATTTCATGGTCAATTATCATTGATATGTAAGTTATAGCACTATGGCAATCACCACAAACACGCAAGTTCTTAGTGATTCTGATGGGAACCCCTGGAGCTGATATTAGGATGCCATAAGCAAGAGCCAACTTCTCAGAATGTTCAAAGAGAAGATCGCCTTTCTCTTCATCATCCACATCATGAAGGGCAAAACTGGTCTCTGGAACATATCCTAGGACTTTAATGCGTTGAATCAAGTCTGTCAGGATATCATATATTTGTTCCGACTGTGGATGGGTCCTGTCCCCCACAAAGAAGCTTGCGGTGCCTTCCTTTCCTTGGACCCAACTACAGCCAGGCCTCTTCCTAACTCCTGTAACTTTCATCAAAGATCTGATCCTAGCTACATCTTTCCAACGCCTGGCACTGGCATATATATTTGACAGAAGTGTAAATGATCCATCATTTTCAGAATTCAAATCTGACAATCGAGTTGCAGCATATTCCCCAAGTTCCACATTTGCATGTATCCTGCAACCACCAAGCAATGCCACCCACACTATTGGCGTTGGATCCACCGGCATGCTTTCAATAAGCTTCATAGCTTCACTGAAGCGACCAGAACGACTCAATAGGTCAACCATGCAAGCATAGTGTTCTTCCCCAGGTATAACCCCAAAGTCCTTGTTCATTCCATTGAAGTACTTGATCCCCTGATCAACCATTCCACAATGGTTGCAAGCATAAAGCACAACAAGGAAAGTCACACCATCAGGCACAAAACCAACTGCTCTCATCTGATCAAAAACCTTAAGAGTCTCTTCCCCATAGCCATGCATACCATAACCAGTCATTAATGATGTCCATGAAACTTCATTTCTCTGCTTCATGTTACGAAACACCAGTGTAGCAGCTTCAATGTCTCCAGATTTTGAATACATATCTATAAGGCAGTTAGCAATAAAAACAGTATCACACCAATTGCGAAACACACAAGCATGAATTTGTTTACCAAATCTTAATGCAGACAACCGAGCACAAGCCACCAATGCACAAGATAAGGTATATGCATTAGGCTTCACTGGCTTATCCTGTTTAAGCATCCAAGAAAAGAGCTTCAATGCATCATTAGCTTCGCCATGTTGGGCATAGCCACCAATGATGGCAGTCCAAGTGACCACGTCTCTATCTTTAGGTAAAATAGAATCAAACATGGCATGAGCCACATCAATACATTTACACTTTGCATACAAGTCAATCAGAGCGTTGATGAGCGTTAGATCATCCCTCCAATCATTCCCGTCAAAGTTCAAAATATGCTTTATGATGTGACAATGGGTCTCCTTCCCCTGTTGCAACGCTCCAACCGAAGCACAAGCAGAAAGAAGTGAAAGGAGGGTTATCTCATTTGGCATTGATCCACCAACCTGCATTTGCCTAAACACATCTAATGCTTCATAGCCTAGACCCTTGTGCGAATAACCTGCAATTACAGCACTCCAAGAGACCACGTCCAACTGAATATTCTCCTCCCTCATCTTTTCAAACAAATGAAGGGCGTCCTCAAACCTACCACTCTGGGAATACCCATTAACCATTGAATTCCAAGAAACCACATCCCTCTCTCCCATTCGCTCAAAAACTTTGTTAGCTTCATTCATCATTTGACACTTTGCATACATATCCACCAATGAATTAGCTACGAAAACATCCTCAAACAACCCGTTTCTTATCGCAAAACCATGTGCTTGCTTACCATACAACAATCCTCCCATAGAAGCACAAGCACAGAGAACATTCACAAGACTAACAGCGTCTGGCCAAGCACCAGCAACATTCATCTTACACATTCTTTTGAACAACCCTAATGCACTTCCAGAATCCCCACTTTGCACATAAGAAGCGACAATCGAATTCCAAGATACCAAATCACATACGCCACTATTAGTCATTCCATCAAACATGTGTCGAGCATGACCCAACATGCTGCATCGTCCATACATGGCCACCAACGCATTGCAAATGAAGACATTGGACTCAAACCCAGTTTTACATACAACAGCATGAAGCGCAGCACCACAACGAAGCAACGGAATCTCCCCGCAAGCTTTAATAACAAAAGGGTAAGTATACTCATCCGGAGACCACCCAAACCTCATCATCCTGCGAAAGAGAGAAACAGAGTGGTCCAGACGCCGGAGGGCAACTGCTCGGCGGATGAGAGCGTTCCACCAGAATACGGCCTGAGGAGAGGGAGGGAGACGCTGTAGAAGAGACAATGCGTTGGAAGGTGAGTTGAGACCTATGTAAGTGGATACGATAGAGATTGAGACGTGGGTAAAGAGGCCTTGGACCAGAGCTTGTTGGTGGGCGAGGTTTGCTTGGAGTAAGGACTTGCATTGTTTAAGAAGCGACGGAGAGAGCAGGGGAGATGTGTAGGAGGCGGTCGGAGAGGAAAAAGTGCGACGGAAGAGTTGTGCTGGGCCAAGGTGGAGTAGGGAGCTAAGGCGCATGAAAGTAACAAAGTCGAGCGTGAAACGAAATTAGCGCTGGCTAATTACGTATTTATAATAATAACACGAAATGGACGACTACACATTTCCATCTTTTTGATCCAACAGTTCAGCTTTAAGCTTTTATCTTATTGTCACGCCTGTGGTTTATTAGTTACAACTATGACTTCTTATTTTTAAAAATAATGATACAACAAAACAAAAATTTGTGGATGGTACGCTGCCGATTAAAACAGTTGTATATAAATCACTTATCTGTAGTGTATTTTGTTTCCCTTTAATCCAAAAAAAAAAATTAAATGCACTCTTTCTCTTATTTGGACAACTACACCAAATACTTCCTAAGTGATTATCATTCATTTACATGCTGTTTGGAAACTTTTGAATTGAATTTATTAACGAATTGGATTCAATTATATTAATGAGATTGAATTGAATTCAATTTACACTATTTGGAACAAACTCAGTAATATTAGAAATGAATTCAATTATACTGTTTGGAATGAGAATGCAT
>JAOTBA010000004.1:25715891-25728604 GCA_025629845.1 Erythroxylum squamatum | reverse complement strand
TAAAACAATTTTAAAACTCGGTTAAGTCACGCTACTGTATAGTCGACTAAGTTTTGAAAACAAAACATTTGATCCAAAGATTACGAAAGTCCATCATTCTGTCTAGCAAGGCTTTCGGTACCGAAAAGCATCAAATGCATGTATCCTATGTGACACAGATCAAATACAATCACGAATACCTAATACCCCGCTAACATGAATGGTAAAATGGAGTGTGGCAAACTACGATGATACCTTTATGATCTAAATTGTATCATCTTCGTTTGTGGGTCTCAATTTCTCCAGCTTTATGCTAAACCGCATGTGCTAAACTGCATTAGAGAAATCCTATTTTCTCTCACCAAATGCTAAACAGTATTAGAGAATACCTTTATATTCTCCAACTGAATGCTAAATTGCATTAGAGAACCTTATGGGATTAAAAACTTATATCCCCCTATGTCATGTCAAACTTTATAGCTAGCTCTATTAAACTATATGAGTCTAAATGACATAGGTTCAAGGTCAATCTGTATATATGTCCAATGAACTTCAAATGCTTAAGATTGAAACAAATCTTAAGACTTTCATACGTACTATGACAATGTATGATGACACTTTATACTGAGGACAAATGATGATCATCTTTGCCAGTAACCATCATACTATCATAATACTTCAAAATGAACAAATGTACATGGAACAAACATAACGATCCCCTAACAGGTAGTGTCTAACGACATCAAAACACCCATACTATATACTTGTGTTAAACACAAGTGGGTGAAGTCCTTTAGTTAACGGATCGAACTAAAATTCCTCAGTCCTTAAATGCTCCAAACCTTAAGTCACTTTTTCGTGTCAACATCTTTATGACCAAAATAATTGATCTTTAACTGCTATGACCCTGTGATATTCTTCATTGTTATAAAACAATACTGTAAGAAGAATACTACAGTAAAACCAAATAGGTATAGCCACTGAATGGACCACAGACAACTCAGAAATTAAATTTTTGAATTAAACCATCCGCAAAGCAGCCCCTTAGCATGCACCCTGCATGCCTAGTTGAGGAAGTTACATATGTCTCTTTGACACACTTCTACAACTATGTACCATTTGCAAACTTGAACTGTAACTCAAGCGAACTTTCGATCATCCGAACACATAGCTAACTTTAAATCTAAATTCCCTACGAGGTTTGGTCTGTTGACTTTACTATATGTCAACTTATAATCCTTGATTCCTTCAAGTATCTCAATACTCACCAGACTGTATTCCAAAAGTCTATAACTAGATTAACCAGATATTGACCAAACAGTCAAACAGTAAACGCAATGTCCTATCTAGTACATAGCCCAGCATACAACAGGCCATCCGCTATACTAGAATACGAAACATTCCTCATAATCTCTCTCTTCACTTTATTCTTTGGGTACTGTATCAAAAATTATCTCTCACTGTGAGAGACAAGTGTTACGACAGGTCTACTGGCAACTGTATTAAACCTTTGTAACACATACTCAATGTATGCATTCTTTGAGAGATCTGATAAGTGTTGAGATATGTCTTGGTGAATCCGAATACCTAGGACAGAAGATGCCATACTAAGGTCCTTACGTCAAGGTTCTTGATCAAAAGTTGTTTATCCTCATACAACATGATCAAGTGACTTGATGTGAGCAATTTATCATCCTTATACAATAATAGGAAGATAACTTACTCCCCTCAACTTCATAGTATAGGCATCCTTCTAACTTTATTTTCTAAAGAAGCCTGAAGAGGCCATAACCTCATCAAATGTAAGGTATCACCTTCAGGAGGTTTATTGTAAACCATATATTGATCTGCCTAACTCACAAACCATGTCAGTACTGTCTGGATCCTAGGACCCTACGGATTGTACCCTATAGACCACTTCATAATGGTTTTTATTCAGGAAGATGGTTATGACAACTTTTTGATGTAACTTTGTATCATCATAAGCTACAATTGCTTCATCACTCAAAATGTATCCTATGAGGATACGAGAGGAAAGGTAACACAAAGTCAACCTTTTTCCCTGAGTGAACCCTTATGCAATTGAGCAAGTCCATAAACCACTAAACTTTATCCTGAAATCCTTTAGGCCTAACTTTTTTTATAACTGACGAGCTTGCAGTTCCTGATGCAAATCAACTAGCTCCTAGACCTTACTACGCTTCTTGGCTTGCATTTCGTCATTCATTGCATCCCACCACACATCCGCATTGAGTCCAGAAATAGCTTCTGTAAAAGTAACTGGATTCGTAGTATGTCCAATAACACAGTCCAATACACCTGACAGACTATATTGTCAGATGGGATAGCAAGTCGTCTCATTCTAGTGGATTTAATTAGCCGTATTAGATCTTGTACCCCCCAGAAATCCCTCTGTGTACAAGTATGGGTTCTGGTTCCTAAACAAACATGGTACAAAAATCTAGATCTACTGGATCTATTTGTATGAGTAGTGGATACAGGATAACTGTAGTATCTACCTTGTTATCATCCGAAAGGTCAAAAGACCCACCATCATAGACATGGTATTCCAGAAACTTGGCTGTTTGTGATTCTACTATTCTGGTCCCTCCTTATCTACAGTAAAATTTGTAGACGTAAAGTGGATGAGATCTTTTACTAAATAGCAATGGAAAAACGAGTATGCAATATTTCTGTATAAGGATTATCCTAGCTTAGTAGGGCAGCCTTTTACACGATTGTGTGCAAGGCTGAGTTCTTTAATTTCTAGATAGGTAGATTAGTTATGCTCTGCATTGACTTCTTTGAGTCCTTTAGGGTGCAATATGCCTTTCGGCAACACACCATTTTGCTCAGAACTATTCGACATATTGAACTAAGTCACTATTCCAACTGACTTCATATATATGGCAAATGGACCTTTTAAAGTCCTGAAACATCATGTTTTCCATGATATTCTCCTCCATGGTCAAATCTGACTATCTTGATGAATTGTTCCAGCTGGTTCTCAACCTTTAAACTTTAAACAAGAACTCATGACTTTGATGGGAATAATCACCAAGAAAGGTCAAAATACTTTACAATTGCATAATGCAATTGTATGAGGTCTACCGAAATATTTATATATCAAACTTAATAAGTTAGAAGTATGAGTTGACCACAGTGTCCTTATTAGTCAACTTACCCCTGTGATTGTCAGTACATGTTCCAGATCATCTTAATTTAGAATTGAGAAATGCTTTCCTTGATCAATCTCACAATCCTAGCTTTGGAAATGTGGCTCAAACTTTTATGTCACACCATGTATGACTTCTCATTCATTAGGTCCTTCATACCTTGTTTAGCATAATATGAAGAAGTATATATCTAATTTGAGGTAAGACACATTCTATACAAACCATATGACAAGAAAGTTGTACCTTTATGTTTTGCATTAAACAACAACTGTACAACAGAAGTATTCAATGTAAAACGTTAACCTTCAGTGTCCTTAATTGATCAAAAAATCACATATAAAATATGTCGTGTAAACCCTATGAAGCTTACTGTAAAGTTCAGTACATACACCCCCTTATAGGTATTACTTCCATCTCTTTATTGCTGTGAACCATCAGTCCCTCATTCCCTTAATTTGGCTTTATCCTGAATATGAATTACTGCATTGTGGAAGCACCCTGACCAGATGTTCCACTAAATAGTCACTTATGCTTAATGCGGCTATTGCAAATTAGATTCATAATTGATAATCTAAAGAATAACCTGATGATCTCAGTTTTCCTTTTAAACCTCATATTTCTGGTGTCTTTATGTCCAATGGACTTTTTACCAGAACTGGTTTGACCAGCATCAGCATATGGAGAAGATTTGAACTTCTACCTTTGAACTTAATGGGCTTCATCTTTGTCTTCCCTTAAGCTACTTCGAGGACTGTAGGAGTAACAACTTGAGTTTCTCCACCTCAGCAACCCAATGGAATATCAAAGTGTTTAAGTCTCAATATCTTCACTTACTGTGAAAATAAACTATTCTTGATACGTACTCCATTGCTTCCCTTTTCCTCTGTATACTTCATGGAGAAAAATAATTTCAATAAGGCACTTGTCTCCTCACCGAATGAGACAGCGTACCTCTGGGAGACCTTGTCAAGAAACTCCTTCACTATATCTGTGTTCAGAAGTCCACTTTGCAGATGGTTCGTTGTTGATTTCTTAATGGTCATCAGATGTAATCTTCTAGACCAATCCTAAACTTAATAGGCTGCTTTATGAGCTATCGAGCTCATGGATGTAATTGGAGATGGCTTACCCGTCTATATGGTCATTTCAATCCTATCTCTATAACCTTCAAAACATCCTCCGTCTAATTCTCCGTCTAATTCCTTATATTGAAACGGCAAAGGTTTCAATAGTGACACTGATTTGGTTGACTGGAAAGGTGACTTCTAGATGATAATCTTTAATTCAGCACTCATGTAGGATAACAACGATACTAAAGTCGTTAATAGTATCTTTCCTGAAATCCGATCACACATATTATGAAACACCTTTGGGCTGAATACATAATATATGCAATTGACTTCCACACATAAAAGCGATCGGAGCACAAACCATCAACTCTCATGACACTACCACCTTTGGGTGAATAGATCACTTGAGCAACAACCATCCTCCATCTAATGCCTTATGCACATCTCAAAATTTTATGTAAGGCTAACACCTTTGGGCAGAATAACCAAACATAAAACCAGAGACATCTCCAACATGCAAGCAAAACAATTCAAATACTGACTTGAAAGGCCACTTTGGTGACTACATTCTCATCAGCATCTAAAAAGTTTGCTAACACAAGGGATACATCTTCATGTCATCCTTACATCCTTTATGGGCAAACCGTACGTGACAATGTAACCTCAAGAAATGCAAAACTCCGAATGCACAATCTCATTGTCACATACACGTGCTGAAGACATTCTTCAAAAACTTTATTTGAGACCTTCTTAGAAGAAAAATCTCAGTAGAGTGACTATCGTGCGTCACCGGATACTAAACCGACCTTCTGAGACACGACATCCTCATGTATCTCCCTTATGGCAAGTTCGTTGCACGAAAATTCACTCAAAAATAGCTTCAGAATGTCTAAATTCTTATTTCCAGTTGATTATCATGCAATCCCGAACATTGAAAATGAGACCCGAGACACGAGACCCCACGCATCTCCCTCATACGTAGTCCGAATTATGAAAATTCAATCGAAATCGGATTCAGAATATCTTAATTCTTTTTCTTGGAGTTAAACCTTAATTTATTACATATGTAATAAATCTAGAAAAATAGAAAAAGGTTATTTTATAAATTTCCCGAACCCGAAAACTGACCCAAAACACCCTGGGACACCTTATGGGAAATTTGGAATTTTTGGGTTTTTTTTTTGTGAACAGTGATCAAGTTCGTACGGCTGACGTCAGCATGACGTTATCCGCCGACGTCAGCTGACCACTGTTGGCGCGTCACTAACACGCGCCACCACGTGGCAGACATCTGTGATGCCACATGGTGGTAGGCGCGGACGGCCCGGATGGGAGCGTGCGAAGCACGCGCCCGCCGTCCCATGCGGGTAGGAACACGGGCCGTCGGTCGCGTGTGCGTTGCACGCGCGACACGCGTCGGTCGCTTGCTGGTGCGCCGCGTCGTGCGCTGATTAGCGCATTCCGCGCACGCGCCTTCCAGCCGCACCCCCCACGGCACTGTAGCGCTGTCGAGCGTGTGGACCACACGGGCCCGATGGTCTCCCCCCCCTTCCGGCTGCTGTACGATTTTCGGGGATTCGGGACTCCTTTTTTCGCTTCGTTCGGCCCGTTTTCAACCCATTTTTCGTAGCTAACCTTATGTAAACTACTTTTACGCAATCAATCATGCAAAAAAGCTGAAAAACGAATCAAAAACAACGAAAAACCAAATGAGATGAAAAACTAAATAATCTCCGTTTTCGGCAATCCGATCACGTAACCGCTTTGATACCATATGTTATTACGTAGAGGGGACCTTATTACGTACCCCAGGGTCCCGTGAAAGGATCAAAAATGAAGGTAATGCGAAATACCTGGATTCGGTTCCATCTCTGATTCCGATGCCAATTCCGGGCTCCAAACGACTCCGAATCTCCCGGGTCCTTTACGGAAAGTGCTCACCGACTCACGGGCAAGGCCTTTCTACAGTTTTCTCAAATTTCGAGCTTCCTTAACGGGTCAGGAACCTTATGCTCGTGAACTGATTCCTTGAGCAACTGCAGGAGACCTTACCTTATATAGCTTCCATATCGGGCTTCCCCATCACAAGGCCGATATGGACTCGGTCCACACTAATCGGGACCTATTTTTCACCCAAACTTTGACCCTTGAACTAGATCATTTATTGGGTCACTTTAATATCTTTATTTGGATCAAATGGTGTAACTTAACCGGTAATTTGTTTAAAACCCAAAATTCAATTAATTGTAGTCCAACTTTATGAGACATTGACAACATTGCCCCTAAGGACAAAAACGTCTAACAACAACATTATGCCAACTACTGTACAACTTCATCTTAAAGGCACGAACCAAGTGTCACACAAGCAAGACGCAATATTGTGCTAACAGTTGCATACCTTCTTCCCAAAGAAGCGAACCAAGTTTCGTGCCAACATTGTGCTAATAATTGCACACTTTCTTCTCAAAGACGCGTACCAAGTGTCACACAAATAACAAGCAACGTTGTGTTAACAAGGCGTAGCACTATGTTAACAGCTTCGCATTTTCATTTCAAAGACGCAGGTATGACGTAGTGCTATGCTTACAATTGTGCACCACAAAAAAGAAAAGAATGGTTTATCACAAGCACAAACAATACATCATACCACATGTTATTCAACCGTGTTACTAAAAAATGAGTTCAGATCTTCTGTCTAACATGACTCTGTCTAATTTTGTCCAATCGAGATAAGTTGTTGTTTCTTCTTAAAGTTTACAAACTCTTTTACTCTTCCAAATTTCGTGGCTTATCAACCAAGCCAACCTCAGCCAACGTCCTCCTCCTCTTCATCTTCGTTTCAACACTAAAGAAGGAACCTTCTCATTGTCTCGTCTCTCTTCGCCACCTTCCTACCCCTTGTAATACCCAGATTTCCTAATCTCAACCACATCAAATTATGTGACTTTTACGAAAGATTACATTATTGAGCTAAACAAATTGAGTGATGAATACATTCTGTGATATTGCCTTTTATCATTTTATCACAGAATTAGGGATGACATGAAGCATTGGCAATGATTTAGAAAAAGTTGATATCATAAATTTATAGGTGTTCTCAAGGTTGTAATTGAGAAAAATATTCTCTGGATTTTCTTCGTATAACAACCTAAGTAAAATTATTCTAGCGACATGGATGTTTACTTTACCTAGGTAATTGTAATCTCTTGATTTCATAATATAGTGTAGCTTTTTCTTTTTATTTTCAATATCATTTCTTATCTCCACAAACGTGTATCAAATTTCATTCTTCTTCATTCTTCCTGATTGTATCAAATTTCTTGCACTTGCACAACCGTGCATGTTAAGTCACGGCCGTGACTTTTTTTCCTCTCTATCCTCTATTCTGAAATTAATATGTTCTGAAATTAATAGGAGGAGAAGAACTAGGATTTGACAATTTGAAAGGGTAAAACGGGCAGATAAGGGATGTATATCTTTTATATGGTCATCTCCTTAATCTTCCAAAGATGGTGTGATACAATTTTGCCTTCATTTTGTAGTTGTAGCTTTAGAAATGTTGATGGGTTAAATGTGAGTGTATCTATTTTGCAGTTTCACTCTGTGATTGAAGGAAATTGTAGCTGTTCAATTCAACAAGAAAAGTGAATGTTCAATATTCTCATTTTCCAAGGAAACAGAGGCATATTTATGCAATTTCCCCTGTGTAGAATTTGATATTTGCTTTAATTAATAATTTTTTAATTAGCTTATAAAGGTTCTTTTCTCCTCCGTATCCTAATTTCAGAAACTATCCACCCTCCTTTTGCTACGTTTTAAGAAATCAATGAGCACCTAGTAATGTCTACATCTTATGTCCAAGCGCCTACTAATGCAAATAATTTTGCAATGCATTTAGTGAATATGAATGACTTTTTTTTCTTTGTTTTCTGCACATCTTTCATGTCTTCCTAGTTATTTTGTTGGAATAGCCTCCATATAAAGTCAGTAGCAATTGATAGTGTCTGCTTGCTGTAATCATCACCGATCTCTCTGCTGAAGTGGTCTCCACCGGTAGTTGTGGCTGTGTTGTTGGTGACCAAGTAGTTCACTGCATGGAGGCCTTGAAGCGTTGCTAGAGTTACTAGCAAGGAGAAGACAAAGGTAGACGAGTCTCACAAGTATCACTTCACATCAATTTTAAGAGCAGGCTTCAAAATGCAAGCTTGCTAGATATTTTAGTCAATAAACAGCTAATTAGGAAACTAGAAGTCAAGTGTGAATGACAATTAGTTGTGAAATAATTAGTTCGGTTAAATGAATTCTAGTTAGATTTGATTTCTTTTTTAGGTTTATTATTTGAAAGGAAAAACATTTTGGTTGAATGAATTCCAGTTAGGTCTGATTTCTTTTCGGGGTTAATTGTCAAAAAGGACACTTATTTTGGTTAAATCCATTTTTTATATTATAAATGTAATTTATGGATTATGAACCTTGTTGTATTGCTAATGAAGCTAGAAAAGTGCTAGGAGCATGTCTAATGAATGAATGGTGGTGATAAATTATGACATGTTAACTTATGCTTTGTTGTTCTTTGAAATAGATTATATTAATATGTTATATGAACTATTTGTTTTTAATTTGTAAATGTGATGAAAGTAGGCCTAATGAACAAATAATGGTTATGGACATGAACTATTAGGCTATAGTTAAGATTTTGTTCTCACTTTCTATTTGTCAACTCCTGCTTTGTTGTTCTCTGAATTTATAAGGTGAATATTATCTATTGTCCCTTAGCATGATAGGGTGTGAACAAAGGTTGCTTAACTATTGATGGATAATAATGAGTATTTCTTTCACGTCTTTATTTTATTGGCTTTACACATACTTTTAATGTATTTTGCACTTAATTTAAGGACATATTATCTCAATAATTGTTAGGATTTTTATTCAAAGAATGGTATTGCCATAAAATTGAAATGATCAGGTTACTAATTACAGTATTTGGAGACCAATCATTAACCAAATTACTTAATTTAAAAAATCATATCTTACATTAACTTAACTTTATTAAACAAAGTCAATTGGAAGGCAAGGCATTAAATCAGACTGAATAATTCTACCAAGCATTACAAGTTTTAAATTAAGGAAGATTACAATCTATATTTTTATGATAACAAAATATGCGTATCACTAATGAATTTATTTCTTATGAAAGCAATAGTGGCTATACATAAATCAAGATATATCTCATGAAGTCACTAGAGAAAAGTTGAAGTTCAACTTATTCATTTGAAGAACAAAATCAAGACCAAGAAAGAACAAGCATAACAAAGTTATAAATGAATAGGTAATGTTTATTATACTTCCTAGTTAATCACTTTGATATTTTAAAGGCTTTTTATACATAAACACATCATTATTTTAGCTCATTGCATGAGTCCTTTTATTCACTAAAAAGAATTAAGGTTTTGATTTTAAAGAAAATCCTTTTGATCCTTAAAACATACATTTGGGTACATTTAAAGAAGTGCTTAACTTAATTTTGCATTAGAAAGATTAAGTTTACGCATTTAAAGATGTTAGAATAATGATTTTAGGTGTATTGGTCAACTTATATAGGTTAATGGTAGAAAAATATAAGTTAAAGTTGTTAAAACTTATGTACCAAGAGTTTGTAGCAATATTGATTTTGCATTGGTCAACCAATGTGTTACAATCAACCAATGTTCCAATAGTTTGTACATCTATCAACCACACATTGATCAACCAATGCAATCTTTCTCAAGAGTAACATTGGTCAACCAATCTGTTATAATCGACCAATGTTCTAACAGTTAGCACATTGGTCAAATGCATATTGATCAATCAATGCACTAGTAATTGATAATGATGAGTTCTTATTTTTAAAAGCTAGTTTGACCCCCAAACCCAATAAGGTCATATGAATTTGTAAATTCTTGTGTGAGTATGGTTACTCTTCTTCTTAGAGAAAGATTGTAAAAAGAACTACATTTTACTAATGAAAAAATAAATTATTACAAGAAGGTTCCTCTTCACCTTGTTTAAAAAAGAGACTTACTAGAATTTTTAAGAAATGACTTGAAGAGTGGATGCAGGCAAGATTGGTTTTTGAAACTACTATAAATCAGTTTTCCTTTCTTTTACTCCTAAATACTTCAAATTATTATTTGATTATGTTATTGATTAATATTAAGTTACTTTTATCATAAATCAGTTTTCCTTTCTTTTACTCCTCCACTCTTCAAATTATTGTTTGATTATGTTAGTGATTGATATTAAGTTACTTTTTCATAAATTGATAATCTTAAGAGTGATGTATAGTCATGGCACACCCTTGACCCTCCTTAGTCACGGGTGTGAGTCCTAGGGAGGGTCACATACCCTTTAAATAATCCATCTCTATTCTACTCATTTATCTTCCTCTTTTTATTTCCTTTGCTTCTTCTCCACCCACAACCATCACTCCTCACCCAATCTCTACCCGTAATCGCAAGCCCTTAGACCCAGACCCAGGCAGTCTCACCGCACCGCAACGCACCCCTCACAAACCCACACTCGTGCTCGCCCAACGCATGCCCGTGCAGCACACACTCATGCCTAGCTTGGCCACCACACAATAGTGCCATCGTTACCGCCGCTCCAGTTAACGCCGTAAGCCCATGCGTCCACCAAACCAACCCAGTAGGAGAACAAATTCTGCCTCTACCTATGCAACTAGTTATACCTCCAAGAATGAAACAACCCAGAGTTCCCTCGTCTCCACCACAAGACCCAAATTCAGGTATTTCGTGCCTCAACTTTCAAAGTAGAAGGCACCAACAAAGGAACGCCTTTCTTAAGGATCGTAAAATTATTCCAAATATATTTTTAGATTATGAAGCACTTATTGAATTAGGAATATTTGATCAAGTTCACGAGTTGCTATGAAATATAATATGGGAATAATTTTCTGAATTTAGGAAAAATTCATATGTAGAATTGACATTAGAGTTTCTAACCACTTTAGAATTAGTTCGTCAAACTAACGATAGGGACCCTACGTTAAGTCTTAAATTTCAATTAATGAATGCATATCATGTGATCACTTTAAAAGTACTTAATGTTATTTTTAGCATTCCAAATAGTGTTTTATATGAATATCCTGACAATTTTGTGGCTAGCGACTTTTGGTCCCAAGTGACCAATTCTAGGAAAGTGTCTTCCCCCAGTCGATCTAAATCATCTGTCATCGTAGACCCTGCCCTTCGCTATCTGCATCGATTTTTGACTTTTACATTATTCGGTAGAGAAGATAGCAATAGGGCAGTTTCTAAAATTGAATTATTTATTTTGTGGCATATGATACATGTCAGGCCCTTTAATGTTGGTAGTTGGTTAAGTCTGCATTTACATAAAGTGGCTCAATCTAGTGCAGGTAAAATAGTAGTTGGGGCATTTGTGACCCAAATTGCAGAACATCTTGGCTTGCTAACCGAGAGAGCACCCATAAAGCTAATTTCGGGCAACTCGACATATGCATCAGACTTCAACTACTTCCATGGAGTATCAATCATTGATAAATCAATTAATAGCATTTGAACGACGAACAAATGACAAGCTCCACAACATTGAAGCTAGCGTGGTGGAGATCTGAACCTTCATGGCTAATTTGAATACTCACTTTAGACAGCCTACACCCCCCATCTTAGTATCGTTTTTCCATCCTTTCCCTTTTTATTGGTTGTTGTTTTAATTTCTTTTCTTTTTCATCTTTGTCCTTGTCTTCATTCTTTTGCCTCTTAGATCTATCTTTCATTTTCTTATCACATCGAGGGTAAAGTGATGTTCAAGTGTTGTGGGAGTAATAGTTTAGAACAAAAGAAAAAAATGATTATTTGTATCTTGTGTGTTTGTTTTCCCATTTAGTAGTTAGAGATACATGATTATTAAATGAACTCAATCTGGATTAGAAATGCATAATATGAGTTAATGAGTATACTTGCATGCTTAGACTAATTGACTTAGATTTTGGTTAAAAGGACTTTAGTTTGTTATGATAGATGAATGACATCTTTCATTTAGTAAGATTTTGAGCCTTTTTGAAATATTAAACACCAAATTCTGTAATTCTTTGACGAGAGTGTTTTTTCATGATTAAGGAACTCCAGAACTTGCTTGCAAATACTGTTGGACCAATGGTGGTTGACAAAATACATTCCTTAATGTTTTGATAATAATAAAATATCTAGAATGGGTAAGAAATTTATTGCAGGTATGTTGGATTGAAAGAAATCTAGAAAAATATTATAAATCATTAAGGAATCAAGAAGGAAACAATCTTCAACATGATTAAGGCTTAAAAATGAAGATTATGGGAGATTTGATTGAATATATCCGTTGGAGATCAACAAGTCGACTTACACTTCATACAAGTCGACTTATCAAAGAGCGAAGATGAAAAATATTGTATACAAGTCGACTTATCCTGAACAAGTCGACTTATGGA
>JAOTBA010000004.1:25693903-25703960 GCA_025629845.1 Erythroxylum squamatum | reverse complement strand
CCCTGACCCCCCAATTTGGGAGGTCACAAAATATTAGATTTTGGATGGCAAAGGATAGCTTCCAAAACCATTAATTGCCATTCCATTCTGTCTCAAAATAGACTCCCAAACAATAGCCTGAGTCATTTGGATCATTCCATTCCATTCCCTTCCATCCCTCCACCCACATCCAAACATACCCTTAGGTCAAAGACTACACTGTAACCAGATTGCTCTAATTAGGTACGTTCATGCCTGTCTCCTGCATCCAAGCTATTAGCATTTCCTTCAAAAGAGAACCGATACAAAAAAGCTTAGAGCGATTCTTAAACTATAAGAGTGGTACCTAATTTCTTAAATTCCATTGTTTGTGTTCTCTAAATTCCAACAATACTAAACCTAACGTGTTAATCGGAGTAAACAAAAATCATTTACAATAGTGCTTATGAATATGGAAGAGTGATTGTTCAAAGGAAACTGTCTGTAGTATAAACGTACACATTTTGCGTAAGTCCTGTTCAGTTGCATAAAATCACAGCTTAGAGCAACTCTAGCTGGTAAGGTTTCCAATGCTTGTGGAAGGTGTTGTATGAGTGTAATAGAGCACAACATATTTAAACTGCTCTATGTGTCGTAGTCTACCTCAAAGATGCGGGTTCATTCAATACCTAATAATGACCTTCACATAGAAGGAAGTAAAAACAAAATTATCTGAAGAGAAGAAAGAGAACCAAAACAAAAATGTTCTCATTACAATAGCAAGCGGACTCTGAATCACAACTTCAGCACCTACAATCCAATTTTTGCATATCATGCCCTAACTTAGGAGCAGATTCGCGCAAACTCGCATAAAAGATTAAAAGGGGCCAACTCAACATGAATTTAGACTACATGCCAAGCACTGAACAGATCACATTTCAACCGCATTACAATAATCTCTGGAGTTCCTCATCAAGTACTTGAGAAGCACTGAGTCAGAAAAAACCAAACAAATGACCCAAATATGACAGTGAAGCAGACTCCATTACTAAATCATAACTCACATTGCTACAATTAGCACCAAGACAGAATGGACAAATATTTCCCAACATTGCAATAACAATATGCTGTTTTAGCATTCTCAACCACTCTCAGATGCTATCCAAATCAAACAACACTTTAAACAGAAAAAAGTTCCAACACCTATCAGTATAAACATATGAATACGCTAAACTCAAGACACTAACCTGCATACATAAGTTGCAAAGCATACTAAAGTCATGGTTACATGCTTCAATATGAAATCAACCATCCAGAGTATAAACCTCCGTTTCATGATTTTAAAACCACAATTCAATTAGGTTATGCTAACTCCATCAAAAAGAATTATGTTAAAGCCTATCACAAGTCTCACAATAAAAAATCAGACCACTGTTCTGTTCGCAATAAAATGCATCATAAAAAATTGATGTTACAAGCATTATCCAAAACACTGGCATAATTAAACTTACATCTCCTCGTTCATATCAAATGTTCCAATGATAAGGCTTAAGGGATTCATCTAAGAAAATCTCTTAACAGCCAAAACTGGTAATAACATGAAAAAGAAAGTAAAAAATTCAAAACAGCACCATTACATTTTTTGCCACTTCTCTGTCTGAGCTCAATCAAGAGGAATTTCTACTTCCCCATCAGTGATCTCCTGCTGCAAGTCTTTAGGATCCTTACCATCGACTGTACACCCAACGGACACGCAGGTGCCAAGAATCTCCTTGACGGTCCCACTCAAGTCCTTAGCCATCGACCTGGGCCTCATGACCTTCGCAATCTCAATCACATCATCCAGAGAAATGTTCCCGTTGTGCTTGATGTTCTTGGTCTTCTTGCGGTCACGCTCCGGTTCCTTCAACGCCTTGATGACCAGCGCGGCGGCGGACGGCACGACAGTGACCTTCGCCTGACGGTTCTGCACCGTCAGCTTAACGGTAACGCGCAAGCCCTTCCAATCCTTCGCAGTCTCTTTGGCGATGTCTTCACCGATCTTTTTCGGAGACAGACCCAAAGGTCCGATCTTTGGAGCGAGAGACGAAGCTGCACCGACCTCGCCCCCGGTGACCCGGACGAACACGTCCACCACCTGACTCGGGTCGAACTTTGGCGGCATAGTAAGTGTACTTTAGATTTCCACAAAGAAGCAAACAACAATCTGTTGAGGCGCAGCAAAATGTGCTGCAACCGTTTGGAGGCAAAAATATAGTGCGTGGGACAGAGAGTGAGAGAAGAGTTAGGGTTTTAGCCGGGGCATCAGATTCTGAAATGACTGAACTATCCTTGGGCTTGTTGATATTATATTTTGGGCCATGCTTCTTTTTACAGACTATAGCGTATCAGATATCGCACATGATCAATGTACCGTGTTCGGTCCATTTGATTCGATCAAGATTTACAGATTATAAATCGAATTTGAATTTGAATTATATAAAAAAAATTCAATCGGATTTAATATATATTAATTTTTTTAATTATTATCTAATAATTATTTAAATTAGTAAAAATATTATAGTATTCAAATTTATTTTAATTATAAAATTTTCTTATTTGTTCATTTTATTTTGTTTTTAAAATAATTATTATTAGTTTACATATTTCATAAATTATATTTTATTTTAAATTGTTTTATATATTTGTTTTTATTCAATAAATTATTTTATATATATATATATATATATATATATTGTATACTTTTTAAAATTTTAAAAATATTAATATATGAATTGATTTTAAATGCGAAAATTATATGATAAATCATATTTGAAACTTGAAAATAAACACAATTTAATTTAAAATTTGTTTGAATAGTTGAAAATTAGGATTTTGATTGGCTAAAAGTATGTTTTGAATCTCAACGTTTATAACATAATACAAAAGGCCAAAAGGGCTAAATGAATTATAATGTTTATATTGATGAATAAAATGGACCCTAACGATTCACGATGTTCAAATTGAACCCTAACGTTTGTAAAACGTTCAAAATGAACCTTAATATTTGGAAAACATTCAAATTAAAGTTGGCCACTAATGGTGCTAGGGCATCATCAGGTATATGTTGACATAGATTTTTTTTTTAATTTTTTGGTTATGGGACCCATCAAAAGCTGACATAGACTCCCACCTACAACTTTAACACGGCATGTTTTGGGCAATTTCTGCATTTAATGTTGCATGTACAGAAGAAGAGACGTTGTATTTTGTTGTTAAACACAACGCTCCTCCCTTAACTTTGAAGTTAAACGTATACAGACCTGGAGACGCAAAGTTTTGAAGTTAAATTTCACACGCTGCGTTTGCTTCTTCCCTCTTCCTACAGACATCCCTAATCTGCCATCTTCTTCAATCATACAATCACTAATCTATTAACTTCAATCCCTAAGATGCATTCTTTTTTGATCCTAAATTGTGTGAACTTAAATCCCTAATCTGTAGCGTTATTTGTCTTCTTCTTTAGCGAACAACAATCTAGAGGAGTCATCAACTTGTCTCAAAATGATTGTCCACCACCTCCTAAGAATTGAGGATCAACGACAACGTCATCGTGAATCAAAGGTAACATCTGTTATATCTTCATCATTCGTTCTATTTTCTCTGTTTGGGTGTAGCTCTGAGACAATGATATGGAGTGAAATGTTTTGATTTTTACTTCTTCACACCCTCGTCTATTATGTCTTCAATTTGATTTTGAATGTGAATGGAAATTAAATTTGCGAATGCCTGTGATCGGTCTGACCATGGAAGTTGAATTCGATGATTAGTGTGAGCATAGAATATGAATGTGAATGTGAATTTAGTTGAGGAATTTATTTGTACTTTGTGCCAATGAAGGGAAGGAACATGATTATCCAATTTAATGTTATTTTTTGTTGAAGAATGAAATTCAAAATCTGTTGGAGTGAATTTAGCATCAGTACTACTTGCATTCATTTCATCTGCCTTTATGAAGGACCAAATTATGATCTTTGTTTCATTAAATTATGATCACATTTCAGAGTTTTTGATGGATTGAACATAGTTTTCTTTTCAAGATCTTATAGCATTGGAGATGCTCATAGTTTTCTTTTCAAGATCTTATAGCATTGGAGATGCACAGTGATATAGATCATTTGAATTATGATGAATGTTACCAATGTTCTCTATATGCATTTAATTAAGATAAATTAAATTAAGATAATATCAATTACTACTTCCTCTCCACTTCTAAGGTGGAAGCCACCATCTTTCGGTGTTGGATTCCTAACACTTCCAAGTAGTCCAAGCCATACACTTTCGTTGCAGTTGATCTCTATTGTGGAAGAAGAGTTTTTAAGGAAAAACGAGTTTTTAAGACAAGAATGATGAATACTTGTTGTGCATACTGAGGCCAACATGTAAAGAAGAAAACAGATGAATCCTGAACTTAACATTTCACATATGTACTCTCCTAGTCTCAGATGCTTATACATATAGGTGTGTGTGTGTGAGAGAGAGAGAAGGGGTTATAGGGTGTGTGTGAGAGAGAGAGAGAGAAGGGGTCATAAGGTGTGTGTGTTTGTGTGTGGGTGAGAGAGAGAGAGGGTCGTAGGGTGTGTGTGAGAGAGAGAGAGAGAAGGGGTCATAGGGTGTGTGTGTGTGAGAGAGAGAGAAGGGGTCATAAGGTGTGTGTGTATGTGTGTGGGTGAGAGAGAGAGAGGGTCGTAGGGTTACATGTAGTGAGTAACTCTCTCCTTGTCTTTACTCTTGTGTATATCCATTACTTCTAAAAGAGGTTTTCTATTCCAATACTATATTGTTACAAAATAAATAGAATTAAACACAAAGTTCCCATAATGTTGGATACTATGACACATTTATATGAGCATATTATTATTTCCATATATGAACGATATGTCTGTGGAGCACATATGAATGATATGCCATCTATATGAACATATTGTTTCCATATACGAATGATACATCTATATGAGCTTATTGTTTCCATATATGAATGATATGTCTGTGCAAATATGAATGATATGTTTGTGAAGCATATATGAATGATATGTCATCTATATGAACATATTGTTTTCATATATGAATGATACATATATATGAGCACATTATATGTTTGTGCATATATGAATGATATGTTTGTGGAGCATATATGAATGATATGTCATCAATATGAGCATATTGTTTCCATATATGAATGATACATCTATATGAGCATATTATTGTTTCAATAGATGTGATTTGTGATATCCTCAAAAGATGGTAGTTTCCTTGCATAGATATGAGCATACATGAATGATATGTCAATGGAGTTATTTGATTCATTGTTTCCACCCTTGAAAAGACACTATTTGAGATTGCTGACATATTATTTCCACCTTTGATTAGAAGAACTAAGAGTACTAATATAACTTTGCAGCAACTATACAAAGATATGGACGTGACATCTTCAACTAAAACTACATTAAATTCAATTAATGATAATCTGGTGTGTTATTGTGGTTTAAGAGCTCCGTTAAGAACTTCAAGGAGTGAAAAAAAAACCCAGAAAAAAGATTTTATGGATTCTCCAAATATCGTGTAAGTTCATTTTTCGATAAGTTAAAATTGTTTGTATATATGTTCAATGTTTTTTCTAATAATTATTAATTATCTTTCAAGTTGGAAGATGTGATTTTTTTTAAGTGGTACGATGACAAAATTAGCGAGAAAGCTCATGAACCTGAAGAAAGAAGTAGATAGTTTGAAGCAGGAGGTTTAACGAAGCGCAATTGAATCATGTTCAACATTCAAAATTGAGGAGCAAATAAAGTTAATGAAAAAAGACATTGTTTTGCTGGCAAAAGAGAAAAATGCGTTTAAATTTGTTATCTGATTATTGTAGGGGTTTGTGTGCTTATGATGAGTTTTATAATATGGTTTGTTGTGGACAAGTATAACTAAATTATACTATTTTTTAAAAAAACTTGAGTTATGAAGAATGAAAAATCCTCATTTGAACTACTATATTATGCACTATGTTTTTCTTTATTGTTTTGTTATTCATAAAGTTGCTTTAAGGATGCGTAATTAATAGTTGTTAAACTTATGAACAAATGGCCTAATCATGAATAATTAAATACAAAAGTGATATCATAATAAACAATTAGAGCAGCATGTACAATTGTAATTATATAACAATAAATAATTGAAGCAATATATATAAAGGTAATAATATCAGTAAAGTGATTACACCACAATGCATTTATATACAAAAGTTATGTTATTTATCCATCCATATAGACAACATTAATGTAAAGTCTACAAGTCAACCACATTGCTTCCCTCATTTCCACTTGATTGAGAAGGTTGATCATGTATTGTTTAATTCATTGATGATCTTCGCCTCATTGCTTCAATTTGTAACTGTTGAGATTGAGGAGTTATACTAGGTTGTCTTTTGAACCTCAGAACTCTTGGTTTGAAAGATAGTTTAAATGAATGAGGATCAACTTCTCCAAACTTCCATTTACGACTATGTGAAGAGTTACCAACCTATAAATAAACATGTCATTAACAGTATTTAATCTTGAAAGTAGTCAATAATGGTATTTATGTAAATATACTCATAATATTGCTTTGTTGACTTGTTATAACAACATGTTCAGCTTGTGAAGAGACACTAAGGATGACCTAATAAATATGAATCAAAGATTGTCATAAATAATCATTAGATCTATGAAGCAAAACACAGTAATTAAAGAATGTTTCATACTTGTGGAGATTGCTGAGCTAGTTGAGTTGATCCTTGATTTTTACATTTTTTAGCATTGTGACCAGAATTGCCACATTTTTCACATTTTTGTACTTGACCCTTTCTAGTAGATTTGTTTGGATTTTTCAACTTAACAGACTCATTTACCACTCTCTTTCTAGCTGTTTGAGGTGGTCCTCACATAACTCTTTTGGTTGGGGGGTTTATTAGTTCTACATCAACTATAGGCCAGAAAATTGGACCTTTAATAAGTTACAAGACATGCTCATACAGTGTCACGAATTTGGACTTCTTGTAGCACTCATCCACATATGCCTCCGACCATTGTTTTGAATGGTGAACAACAATTAAAACATGCTTGCAAGGATATCCATACAGCTCCTACGCCCAACAGCTACATGATTGGTGTCTACCACTCCTCACAATATGCTTGGCATCACCTTTGGAAAATTCATACACTCCATCACCATTCCAATCAATTCTCCACTGCATACCATCTTTCTTATTCTTCTCTAATTTTTTCACAACCCTGGGTGCATCTTCTAACTTCTAGTAATGTACAAATTGTCTCCTATCTACATGCCTCTTCATCACCATGATTCTAATTGTTTCTAGTATGCTTATAATTGTCCTATCTCTAGCTGGTAAGATCCATCTATTGAATGTTTCACTCATGTTGTTATCAACAACCGTGCATTTAGATTCAAAGGACTGGTAACATCCTGCCCATCTCTCCTTCGAATATTTGAGCAACAATGATGCACATCCAGGTGTGATTTTGTCCAATCTCTTCAACTGCTCGTTAAAATCTTTTATGTACGTTGACCAAGCATAATTCCAAATTTACTTTTGCAAATTTTTTCCTTTCCAATTCATATGCCAATTATCAAATATGTGCCTAGCACACAGCCGATGAGTGGCATATGATTTTGTCTCTTCCACTGCTCTAATCAATCCCTATAACAATATAATAGATTAAGTTAATAAATAGTTGATACAACATCTAACTATTAATCAATGAATAAAAAAATATCTTTTACATATCTAATATTATTGTTAGTCCTTCACCGCTACCCAACTCCAAGTTTGAAGCTAACAAACTTATAAACCAAGTCCAAGAATCAGTGTTCTCTACCTCAAAAACTACCCAAGCCAACGAATACATACCTCCATCACCATCCCTCTCAACTACACTCAATAGTGAACCTTGGAATTCAGTCTTCGAAAAACAATCATCAATACCAAAGATTGGCCTCAAATGCCTTCATCCTCTTTTCATCGCATCAAGACATATGTATAGTATTTTGACAGAAAAGAGATAAAGATGTATGAATTAATGAATAAACTTCATAAATAAATAAACGTTATAATTATCATTGTCAATAATATGCAAAACTTAATTTTGCATACCTATAACAAACTAGTTTCTTCACTTCTAGTCAGCTTTAACTCAATTGTTGATCTAGGATTACTATTCCTCAACCCATTAGTGTATCCTTATAGCTTGACATATTCATTTACATAACCACTCGCTCTTTCTTTTCTCAATCTCCTCTTTGCAGCTCTACACATATTTGAGTTGACAAATATATTGAGCTTTTCTCGACATTCTTTAACCATCTTTGTCGTCAAGATACCAGGCTTCTTAAGTATTATGTCCCTAAAATATCTCATTAGGAACTTAACAGAAACAAATTTTGGTTTGTTTGTCGTAAAACACCTATGCTCATCATTGTATATCACCACTTTAAAGCATTGTTCATTCTTGTCACAAACTACATATAACTCCCATGGGCATCCCTCAGTATATCTCACTCTCATCCTGTGTCTTTCACTGTTTTTAAACTTCACATTGTAGCATGTCCGCACTATAGAATCCACAACAAACTCTCTAAATTTTTTGCAGAGCCAAACTTCATCCCCAATCTCCAATTTGGTTCAGCATTGGATGGATTATGACTAATACCAATACTTGGTCTTCGCAACAGTTCATCAGGCTCTACTCCGCTACGATATTCATCATGACCAATAAAACTACCAAAATCTGTCAACTCAATTTCAACTAGTTCGTGGCCATTAAGAATCTAAACTTGTATAAAACCCTTATCGTACTTATCATCATCCACTTATTCATCAACTCCTTCATCAACTCCTACACCAACACCTTCAGTACTAACACCTTCAGTAGCTCCACAACTTCCCTCCTCACCCTCCTTATCTCCGTCCTCCATCCTCTCCTCCAGATATAGACAATATGTTAGGAACAAATGATGGGGTGTCTAACATATGAGTTGCATACATATACATCAATCATTTGGTGGATTTTCATCAGAATAATGAGCCTTAGACAACTTTCATTTGTTTCAATCAACCTCAAAGACTTGCGAAACTCAAAAGTGGGTACTTTATAATGGGCCTTATCGACTTGAAGGTATCCTAACTCCTTCCCCATCTCACATATTTGCCTATAGCTAACAAAATCCAGATTTATTTTATCAAAAATACTTGATTCCCTATCAACATATTTCAACTCTAGCTCTATAACAAACTTTCCACCATAAGACCACCTTATGCTTCCAAATTTGGCCATCATACACCTATTCACAATAAATATATAAAGGCAAGTGTATCACCAACAAGCATAGATTTAAATGATATTATCAACACTATAATGGATACTACACCCATAATTATAGAATTAGAGGATAACATAAGCAATTAAACATTTCAAATTTGATAAAATAATCCCAATAATCTTAAACTGATAATCATGCATCATAAATAAAATTAAACTACTATAAATCATGCATTATAACATGATACTAATACGTTATCAACTACTTTTTTCCATTTCTATTTCATCTTCTTATTATCAAAATTAGCTTATGCATCATAAATTGTCACAAGTTACACTTGTATTCTCTACTCATCTATAAAACATTACACCTAGTCCATACAACATGCTCTCAAGGTCAAAATTTAAAAATATAGGGTCAAATTATGAGTGTTCATACACTTCAAAACTCGCAATGCAAGGTGGCAACTTATTGATTATACTGTTTAGTATTGATAGGCTTGCATAGTTGAGAAACACAATATATATTCAGGTCTTAGTGTAATATACATCTCATTCAAATTCCACAAATAATTTTACTTTATAATTGAACATTTAGATTATTGAACATCTAAAATTAAAGATATATGTTGGGACCCGATCCGGCTAACCGGATCCCAACCGAAAAACGAAACTACTCAAAGGCCCAATTCTTCTATCTCCTCCTTCATTCTTCATTTAACACTTAATGTCATGTTATTACATAAGGG
>JAOTBA010000004.1:25663290-25686021 GCA_025629845.1 Erythroxylum squamatum | reverse complement strand
TTCGTTTTTTTAAGGAAAAAAACAGAAATAAAAAACAGAAAACAGAAACAAAAAACAACAACAGAAAAATGAAAGTGAAACCAAACAACCCCTTAGTTATTAATTACAAGTTTCTTATACCAAAAATAAATATGCAGAAGTAGATTTTAGACTATATTAATCTAATCTGGATCCTTAAATTAACTCTTTAGGTTAAGGGCTATACGTGAAAATTAAGGAGCGAATAGTCTTTGTAAAAGATCTTAATATAGACTATATAAGCTTTAATAAAGGTAGATGGGTAAATTAAATAATAAATTCCACTCAAATAATTAAACATCTAACACTTTTAAAAAAATTTAAATAATACATTTCACGTGTTCACCACTTTTGTGAGGAGAAAAAGAGTAGCAAGACACGTGGGATTGACCAATTAGCAATAGTTTAGATGGTATTCCCTCATCTTAATTGGTAATATTTTACCAATTATTCACATATTTAAAAAGATCAAAATTGTATTTTGTTCTTCCGAGAGAATCAATTTGAGTTGACTTTTCTTCATTTTTCAATTTCAATGAACAAATCTTATGAAGTTGTTTTTGTTAAGTGTTTGAATATTATATATGTGATATAATTGTTCATAGATTGATTGGTCTTCTGCTCTCAAACAGCCTTCTAACAACTCACACCAAACATTTACTATTCTAAGTTGTCTCACCTAATGAATGGATTCCCTTGAATATTGTAACCTTATGTCATTCCTTAAAATCCAACAAACTTGTCATAGAAAATAGAAATATATTGCTTATAAGTTTTAGATTTTCAGATTCTTAAATTAAGTTATAGTCTTTTTATTTAGTTATTTTAACACAAACTCAAAATCGAAGAACGATTATCATGTCATGTTCACCTAATGGAGAAAATTACAACATGTGGGAGAAGGCGATGGTCAATGCTTGCAAAGCCAATAAAAAGTTGGGTTTCATCCATAGAACTTTGATGAAATCTACGGCTGATGCGCCAGAAGCTGACAACTAAGAAGCATGCAATTCAATGTCGTTTTCCTGGATTTTCAATTTTGATCGGAAAATCCATATAGCTGAGCATGGTGTACGTGGAGACTGTGAAAGCAACTTGAGATGCCTTTCCTTCATGTTTCTCAATGAGAAACGCATTACACGTTTATGAGCTCAAACCGAGATCTCCTCACTTTAATAACAAGGTATGTTTTGTAATACATAGTATAGACCTTATTACGTATTCATGATCAATATAAAAGGATTAAAAACGAAAATAATGTGGAATATCTGATTTCAGTTCCATCTCTAATTCTGATATCAATTCCAAGCTCCAAACGATCACGAATCTCTTGAGACCTTTATGGAAAGTGTTTACCGAGACACGGACTAAGTCTTTCTACAGTTTTTTCAATACGTAATCTCTCTTAACGGGTCAAATATTCCTTATGTATGCTTACGATTGATACGAGTAACTGCAGGAGACTTTAACCTTTATATAGCTTCCATATCGGGCTTCCCCATCACAAGGCCGATATAGACCAGGTCCACACTAATTAGGATCCATTTTTCACCCGAACTTTGACCTATTAATCTAGATCATTTATTGGGTCACTTTATTATCTTTATCTAGATCAAATTGCGTAACTTAACTGATAATTTATTTAAAAAACCAAAAAATGCAATTAATAGTTGTCTAACTTTGTGGGAAAGGACAAAATTGTCAAACAATCTCCCCTTTGGACAAGCATTAATTGCAGTTTTGACTCTAGTTTAAAAACGTTTTAAAAACTCGGTTAAGCCATGCTACTGTATTAGTCGACTAAAATTTAAAAACAAAACATTTGATTTAAAGATAATGAAAGTCCATCATTCTGTCCTACAAGGCTTTCGATACCGAAAAGTATTGGATGCATGTATCATGTGTGACACAGATCCAATACAATCACGTATACCTAATACCTCACTAACATGAATAGGAAAATGGAGTGTGAAAAACTACGATGATATCTTTATGATATAAATTATATCATCTTCGCTTGTAGGTCTCGATTTTTCCAACTTTATACCAAACTGTATTAGAGAAATCTTGTTTTCTCTCACCGAATGCTAAACAGCATTAGAGAAAATTTGTTTCCTCTCACCAAATGCTAAACCGCATTAAAGAAAACCTTTATGTTCTCCAATTGAATGCTAAACTGCATTAGAGAACCTTTATGAGATTAAAAGCTTATATCCCCTTATGTCATATCAAACTTTATAGATATCTTTACTAAAATTGTATATGTCTAAATGACATAGGCACAAGGTCAATCTATATATATGCCCAATGACCTTTAAATGCTTAAGATCAACAAAAATCTTAACACTTTTATATATATTATGACAATGTATGATAGCACGTATTATTGAGGATAAATGATGATCATCTTTATCAATGAACCATCATACTATCATAATACATCAAAATGGACAAATGCACATGGAGCAAACATAACGATTCCCTAACTAATAGTGTCTAAGGACGTCAAAATACCCATACTGTATACTTGTGTCACAAACACAAATGGGCGAAGTCCTTTAGTTAAAGGATCGACTTACAGTTCCTCAGTCTTTAAATGCTCCAAACCTTAATGTCACCTTTTTGTATCAACACGTTTATGACCAAATAATTGACCTTTAAATGCTAAGACCATGTGATATTCTTTGTTGTTATTAAACAACACGGTAAGAAGATTATCACAGTATAACCAAATGGGACTAGCCACTGAATCAACCACATATAACTCAGAAATTAAGTTTCTGAGCTAAACCGTCTGTGAAGTAGCTCCATAGCATGCACTCTGCATGCATAGTTGAGGAAGTTACACGTGTCTTCTTGACACACTTTCAGTACATTGTACTATCTGCAAACTTAAACTGTAACCTTAAGAGAACTTTTGATCATCCAGACACATAGCTAAAATCTGAATCTGAATTCCCTATAAGGTTTAGTCTGTTGACTTTTCTATATGTCAACATATAATCTTTAATTCCCTTTAGTATCTCGACGCTCGCTAGACTACATTCCAATAGTCTACAACTGGACTAACCAGATATTGACCAAACAGTCAAATAGTGAATGCAATGTCCTACCTAGTATATAGCCGAGCATACATTAGGCTATCAACTGTACTAGAATATGGAACATTCCTCATAACCTCTATCTATTTACTTTATTCTTTGGATACTGTACCAAAGATTATCTCTCACTGTGAGAAATAGATGCTACGATAGGTTTACTGTCAATCGTATTAAATCTTTGTAACACATACTTAATGTATGCATTTTATGAGAGGTCTGATGAGTGTTGAGATCTGTCCTGCTGAACCTAAATACTTGGGACAAAAGATGATATACCAAGGTCCTTCATATCAAAGTTCTTGACCAAAGGTTGCTTAACCTCATACAACATGGTCAAGTAATTTGACGTAAGCAATATATCATCCTCATGCAGTAAAAAGAAGATAACTTTGCTCCCCTTGACCTTATAGTACAAGCATCCTTTTAACTTTATTTTCCATGAAGTCGAAAGAGGCCACAACCTCATCAATTGTAAGGAATCACCTTCAGAAGGTTTGATGTAAACCATATATTGATCTGTATAACTTGTAAACCATGTCAGTTCTATCTAGATCCTAGGATCCTTCAGATTCTACCATATAGACCGCTTCATAAAGGTCTCTACTCAGGAAAACGATTTTGACAACCATCTGATGTAACTCTATATCATCATGAGGTTCAATTGCCTTAATCACTCAAAATGTATCCTACGAGGATACGAGAGAAAAGGTAACACAAAGTCAACCCTTTTTCCCTGAGTGAATCATAAGGCAACTGAGTGAGCCTATAAACCACTGAACTTTATCCTGAAATCCTTTAAGTCCAAAACTTCATTTACAACTAACAAGTTTGTAGTTTCGATGCAAATCAACTAGCTCCCAGACCTTATTATGCTTCATGGCTTGCATCTTGTCATTCATTGCATCCCACCACACATCCGCATTGTGTCCAAAAATTGCTTTTGTAAAGTAACTGGATCTATAACATGTGTAATAGCATAGTCTTATACACCTGATGTACTATGTTATCAGATGGGATAGCAGGTCATCTCACTCCAGTAGATTTATTTAACTGTATTAGATCTTGTACCCCCAGGAACCTCTGTGTCTACAGAAACCCACAAGCACGGTATAGAGACCTAGATCCACCGGATCTAACTGTATGAGTAGCGGTCATATGATAACTGTAGTATCCGCCCTGCTATCATCCGAAGGGTCAAAGGGCCCACCATCATCATGGACATCGTTTTCTAGAAACTTAGCTTTTTGTGATTCCACTATTTCGGTCCCTCCTTCTCTACAGTAAAATCTGTAGCCTTAAAATGGTCAAGATATCTTACTAAATAGCAATGAACAGAACGAGCATTCAATCTTTCTTTATAAGGATTATACTACCTCAGTAGGGCAGCCCCATACACGAATGTGTGCAAGGCTGGGTTTTTCAACTTTTAAATAATCAGGTAGATTAGTCCTGTTCTGCATTAACTTCTTCAAGTCCTTTAGGGTGCAGTTATGCCTTTCGGTAACACATCATTTTACTTAGAACTATTTGGCATAGTGAAATAAGTCACTATTCCGACTGATTCCAAATATCTAGCAAACGAACCCTTTTAAAGTCCTGAAACATCATGTTTGCCATGATATTCTCCTCCACGGTCAATCTTACTATCTTGATGAATTTTCCCAAATGGTTCTCAACCTTCAGTCTTTAAGTAAGAACGCATAACTATGATGGGAATAATCATCAACAAATGTCAAAATATATTTAGAATTGCATAATGCAACTGTATAAGGTCTACCGATATCTTAATGTATTAGACTTAATAAGTCAGAAGCATGAGTTGACCTCAATATCCTTATTAGTCAACTTACCCCTGTAACAGTCAGTACATGTTCCCAGATCATCATAATCTAGAATTGATAAATGTTTTCCTTGATCAATCTCTCAACCCCAGCTTTGGGAATGTGGCTTAAACTTTTATGCCACACCATATATGACTTCTTATTCATCAGGGTCCTTCATTTGATAACTTGTTTAGCAAGATAAGAAGAAGCATTTATCTAATTTGGAATAAGACTCATTCTATACAAACCATATGACAAGAAAGTTGTACCATTATGTTTTGCATTAAACAACAACTGTATAACAGAAGTATTAAATGCAAAATGTCGACCTTCTTTATCCAAAATTGATCAAAAGATCATATATAAAATGTGTCGTGTAAAACCCAAATGAACTTTATAGTAAAGTTCAGTACATACATCCCCTATAGATATTACTTCCACTTCTTTATTTCTGTGAACCATCAGTTTCTCTATCCCTTTATTTGGCTTTATTCTTGATATGAACTACTGCATCGCAGAAGCACCTTAATCAGATGTTCCACTAAATACTTAATGCAACTATCGCAAATTAGATTCATAAATTGACAAGCCAAAGAGTAACTTGATGGTCACAGTCTTTCCTTTTAAACCTCATACTACTGGTTTCTTTATGTCACTAGGACCTTTATCAGTACTGGTTTGACCAACATCAGTATGTAGAGAAGATTTGAACTTTCTACCTTTGAACTTAGTGGGTTTTATCTTTGTCTTCCCTTAAGCTGCTTCGAGGGCTGGAGGAGTAGCAAGCTTGAGTTTCTCCTCCTCAGCAATGCAATGGGCAATCAAAGCATTGAAGTCCCAACATCTTCAATCTACTGTGAAGACGAATCATTCTCGATATATACTCCATTACTCCCCTTTTCTCCCGTATGCCTCATAGAGAGTAATTCTTTCATCAAGGCACTTGCCTCAACACTAGGTGAGAATGTGTACCTGTGGGAGACATTATCAAGAAACTCCTTCTCCATGTCTGTGTCCGGAAGTCAACTTCGTAGAAGATCTCTTAATGTTCACCAGATATAATCTGTTAGACTAATCCCAGGTTTCATGGGCTACTTTATGAGTTTTCAAGGTCATGGATGTAAATGGTGATGGCCTATCGATCCTTATGGTCATATCAACAACAACTATCTTCATAGCATTTAATACATCCTTCTTCCACTTTTTTGTATTGAAACCAGACAGGGTTTCAATGGTGACACTAATTTTGTTGACTGAAATGGTGACTTCAAGATGATAATATTTAAATCAGCACAAATGCAGGATAATAGCAATACTCAAAGCCATTAAATAGTATCTTTACTGAAAATCCAGTCACATATATTATGAAACACCTGTGGGATGAATACATAAAATATGCAATTAGACCTCCACATATAAAAGCGATCAGAGTACAAATCATCAACTCTCATGACACTACCACCAATAAGCGAATAGATCATTCAAGCAATGACTTTCCTCTATCCAATGCCTTCATGCACATTTCAAAATCTCATGTAAGGCCAACACCTGTGGGTAGAATAACCAAACATGAGACCAGAGACATCCCCTAACGTGTAAGCAAAACAATTCAAAATACTGACTTGGAAGGCCACTGTGGTGACTACATCCTCATCAGCACTTAAAAAGTCCACAAACACAAGGGATACATCTTTATGTTATCCTCACATTCTTTATGGGCATATAGGATGTGACAATGTAACATCAATAAATGCAAAAATCCGAATGCACTGTCTCATTGTCACCCACTCATGCTGAAGACATTCTCTGAAAACTTCATTTGAGACTTTCGTAAAAGAAAAATCTCAGTAGAGTGACTATAATGCATCATCGGGTACTGAACCGACCACCTGAGATACGAAAACCTCATGTATCTCCCTTATAGCAAGTTCGTTGCACAAAAATTCACTCAAAAATGGCTTTAGAATGTCTCAATTCCTTTTTCGATCGATTATCATGCAATCCTGAACATCGAACATGAGACCCAAGATACAAGAACCTCATTTATCTCCCTCATACGATGTCTGAAGCATGAAAATTCATTTGAAATCGGATTCAGAATGCGTTAATTCCTTTTCCTAGAGTTAAACTTTAATTTATTACTAATGTAATAAATCCAGAAAAATGAAAAAACTTACTTTATAAATTTTCCGAACTCGAAAACTGACCTAGAACACCCCGAGGTACCCTTACGAAAAATCTAAAATTTTTGTGTTTTTAGGAAAATCATTGTAGCTTCGTATGGCTGACGTCATGCCACTGACGTGGCGAGCCACGTCAGTACGCATGGTGGGGGACCGTACTAACGCCAACGAGCACTAGATGCGTCTGGCGGGTGCGCGTCACGCGCAATCCACGTGCAGACGCACGTCTGCTATACGGTGAGTGCAACGCACGCGCCACCACGTGTCCTTCATCCGACATGCTGCGTGGAACCCGTTTTCGACCCGTTTTTCATAGCTAGCCTTATATATTCCACTTTTACGTAATTATATATGTAAAAAAGCTAAAAATCAAAGAAAACCATATGAGATGAAAAACTAAAAAACTTTTATTTCCGGCGATCCAATCACGTAATTGTTCTGATACCACATATAATACGCAGTATAGACCTTATTACGTACTCAGAATCAACATGAAAGGATTAAAAATGAAGGTAACGTGGAATACCTGATCTCGGTTCCATCTCTAATTTCGATGCTGATTTCGAGCTCCAAACTCTCACGAATCTCTCGGGACCTTTATAGAAAGTATTTACCGAGACACGAGCTAAGTCTTTCTACAGTTTCTCAATACGTAAGCTCTATTAACGGGTCAAAGATTCCTTATGCTTACGATTGATATGAGCAATTGCAGGAGACCTTAACCTTTATATAGTTTCCATATCGGGCTTTCCCATCACAAGGCCGATATGGACCAGACTATACTAATTGAGATATATTTTTCACCCGAACTTCGACCTATTAATCTAGATCATTTATTGGGCCACTTTATTATTTTTATTTGGATCAAATTGCGTAACTTAACCGATAATTTATTTAAAAAAATCAAAAAATGCAATTAATAGTTGTCCAACTTTATGGAAAAGGACAAAATTGTCCAACATGTTTGTAATGGCATATTACACATAATTGAAGGGAATATAAGATGGATTCTCATTTGTAATTGTAGTGAACTTAAGAATTTATCAAAAACTGAGAGGAGGAGATGCTCTATCAATTTCTGATGGGACGATTTATTCCCAAATCCTGAGCATGGAGTGTTTTCCATCGTTAGGTAGAGCTTATGTGACAATCACGCATGAGGAACGACATAGTTCAATTGCGTGAAGCTAAGATGACCTTGTAGAGATAGGCTGGGTTGGAGGGGGTTCATTGTTGGCCAATCCAGCTTGAGACCAGCTCAAAGCTTGCATAAACTTGTGTTGCCTGGTCTAAACCTAGGTTTAAGTTCAAGCTAGCCTTCTAAAATGACATCATTTCACAAAATTACATTATTTTGGAAATTTTTATCTAAAACATATCGTTTTGAATAAGCAGTCAGTTTATTTAAGGTTTTTTGAGCCAAGCTTTGAGTTGCCCTCAATTTAGAAGCCTGGTTAAATCAGACTTAATTTGGTAACTTTAGATTAGGTTGGGTCAGACCCAAATTCAAATGATAAGCTTAATTAGACGAGAAACATCTATTCCTTATAATAGGCAACAGTTCAATAGAGACAAGTTTACAATAATTTTAACAAATCGAGACATGAACTTTCTAATTGTTATGAGATGATAGGTTCCTTTCCTTATTACCAAAAGGATAAACGAAGATGAGTGTTACGTATGCATGGGCATGCAGATGTGACACTAGACGTCTAAGGTGGCACATATAATGGGAAAAGGAATGAAAGTTAGAGATCCAGGTGGGAGTGAAGAAAGGGAGCTCAAGTTGTTATGGTTTTCTTGTTTCACGTATTTCTGGGTCGTTAAGTTTTCTAAAGATTAGGATAAATTAGTTGAGTTCGATTAGGAAACCTTTCGATGGTTAAGTTATTGTTATTTCTTTTCCATTAGTTTAGGGTGGTGTGGTCCACAACTTAGGATTGAGGGAATGATTAGTTATTTTAATTTTCTTGTTGATAATGCTATATAAATAACAAGTCTAATCAATAAACAAGGCAACCAGAATTCTGCACAAATCTATCGAACTATATTTATTACTTTTCATTATGACAAATCTACCTCCCTGCATTATTACTTTCATTTTCTCTCTGACTTTTCCAAGCAATCCAAGTCCTACGTAACTAGGACATAACATTTGGTATCAGAGTCGTACAATCTGATGGAGATAAGACCGACAAATAACACAGAGTTCAGGGTGGAGATCACGGACATTGTTGCCAAACAAGAAGCAACTTTAAAACAACATGAAACTGCCTTGGACAAGGTAAATGCCAACTATGTTCAACTCAATTCTCTTATCCACACACTAGTGTCCGAATTCCATTCGTTCAAAGTAGCCTCCAATACATCTTCAAATCCTATCCGTGCCGTCCAGGAGGGAGAGCAGTTCTTTGTTAAAGAACATTCACATAGCAGTGCTGTCAATTCAGCATCCACCCTCAAACTTTCTTTTCCACGTTTTGATGGAGAGGACCCTCAAGGGTGGCTCTTTCGGGCAGAGCAATATTTCGAGTTTTTCCTAAAGAGCAATGACTTCAACTAGCCTCATTCCGTCTTGAGGGCTAGCTCTACAATGGTACCGTTGGTACTTCAAAATCTGCGGCCCCGTTTCTTAGACCGAATTAACTTGGGCCATCCTCCAACGCTTTAGACCTACGTATTACGAGGACCCAACGGAAGCATTATCACGACTTAAACAAGTCTCCACTGTCACACAGTATCAGGAATCGTTTGAGAGACTTTCCCAACAAGTCAATGGATTACCTGAAGCATTTCTCGTCAGTAGCTTTGCCCAGACTCAAAGATGAGGTCCGTTTGGAAGTCAAGCTGAAGAAACCAACCACTCTCTCTGATGCTTTTGGAACCGCGCATATTGTTGAGGAAAAGAACCAACTCCACTGGCATTCTCTCCAGCCTGTGAGGCCGAATACAACCAGTATCTCCCAACCGCTGAATCCGCAAACAACCACCCCTGGGCTCTTGGGATCAACACCCAACAAAAAAATAAGGGTGCCTAATTTTCGGCGTTTGTCTTCCTAGGAGGCAAGGGAAAGACGAAAAAAAGGGGCTTTGTTACTACTACGATGAAAAATTTGCCTCGGGACACCAGCGTGTCTGCCCCCAGCTATTTATGATTGAACAAAATTTGGGAGCTGAATTAGAAGAAGGCGAGGATGACAAAGTACAAGAGGCAAAGAACGAAAATTACATACTGGAAATTTCCTTCCATGCCATCACTGGGGCACACATTCCACAGACTCTATGGGTTCTTGGAAAATTGCACAATAGAGAGCTCGTTGTTTTGATTGATGGTGGTAGCTCGCACAATTTCATTGAATAACGAATCACCACCAAATTTGGGTTGCCTGTGGAGTCCGGTAAGAAATTTCAAATTATTATTGCCAACCAAGATAAGATAGAGTGTACAGGGGTTTGTCGTGCTGTACGCATGAACATTCAGGGATGTTCCGTTGTCGCCGATATCTTTGTGCTACCGAGAGTCGCATGTCCAGTTGCTTTAGGTGTTCAATGGTTAGCTACCTTGGGACCGATTACTACATTTTATGGGAAGCTGACCATATCGTTCGAATTAAACGGGACTCGATATTTATTTAACAGGATACAAAATACGGAGATGGAGGCCTTAACTGAAAAGGAGACTCAGCAGTTGATATCAAGAGGAGCTCTTGGCACTGGATTATTTATTCAATTAATATCGACCGAAATATGTGATAAGAATATCTCAACTACACACCAGGCTTGGATAAATTCTTGGAAGATCATAAACGTGTATTTCAACTTCCCACCGCATTGCCTCCCCACCGATCATATGACCACAAAATCCCCTCCAACATGACGGTCATCCAATCAATGTTAGACCATATCGTTACCCGTATTACCAGAAGGCTGAAATTGAGAAACAAGTGAGGGGATTATTAGCATTCGGATTTATTTGCCCAAGTACTAGTCCCTATTCCTCACTTGTTCTCTTAGTATGTAAAGCCAGTGGCGAATGGCGCTTCTGCGTCGACTACAGAGAGAGCACTCAACGCCATCACCATTAAAGACAAATTCCCTATACGAGTCTTTGACGAGCTTATGGATGAGCTATTTGGCGCAAGGTTCTTTTCAAAACTTGAGTTGTGAGCCGGTTACCACTAGATACGTGTGCATGACCCTGACATTCCAAAAATAGCTTTTCGAACTCTTGAGGCGAATTACGAGTTCGTAGTGATGCCGTTTGGGCTCACAAATGCACCGTCTACCTTCCAGAGTCTCATGAATGAAATCTTCAGGCCATTCTTGCGTAAGTTTGTACTGGTATTTTTTGATGATATTCTCATCTTCTCCAAAGCCTGGGAAGAGCACCTACAACATCTCCAAGCTGTTTTGACTGTTCTTCATAAACAATAATTATTCGTCAAGCAAGATAAGTCTGTCTTTAGCGTTCAAAGGATCGGGTATTTGGGTCACACCCTTTTTGAGAATGGTGTTGAACTAGACCCTAGCAAAATACAGGCGGTTTGGGACTGGCCTACTCCCACTTCAGTTCGAGAGGTAGGGGATTTCTAGGATTGACCGGATATTACAGGAAATTCATTCATAACTTTAAGGCCATTGCCGCTCCTTTAGACCGTTTGTTGGGAACGAAAGGATTTTTGTGGACTCTAGAGGTTGAAGAAGCATTCCAGCATCTTAAGCAGGTACTTTCACATGCTTCCGTTCTACGTTTACCTAATTTTTCACAACCATTTGTGATTGAATGCGATGCAAACGGGTATGGAATTGGAGCGATCCTTATGCAAAATAGACAGCCCATCGCTTTCTTTAGAGAAAGCTTGAAAGGGACCTCTCTGAAATTGTCCACCTATGAAAAAGAGATGTTGGTTGTGGTGAAAACAGTGAGAAAGTGGAGACCATACTTGCTCGGGAATTCCTTCATAATCCTTACGGATCATCAGAGCCTCAAATATCTACTAGAACAACACATCTCAATGCCAGCTCAAGCTTGGTGGCTTCCAAAATTGATGGGCCACTATTACCGAATTGAATGCATGAAGGGAGCCGAAAATAGAGCAGTAGATTCGTTGTCCCAGAAGGTGGAGTTACTATTTATAGCCATCTCAAAACTAGAAGCAACATGGTGGTGCCAACTGCAATCCAAAATGAATCTGACCCCTATTACCAACAATTTGAACCAAATCCAAAAGCTCAGAAAAGGGGAGGGGTCTGGTTTTTGGAGCAAAAGGTCATTCTTAATCCAATTTCATCTCTGGTTACAATTGTTCTATCTAAAATGCATTATTCCCCTGTTGGAGGCTGAAAAACTAAAAGTGGGATAGTTTGGCGAACTTTCTGATTTGTTTCTGGCGAACAAAAAAATCAGAAAAATTAAGAGAACCAAAAATAAATCAACACCAAAAATTTGGTAACGCAATTCGGCACACCTTGTCTACATCTGCGGGGCCCTCACCTAGCTTTATAACTTTCACCGAAGTACAATAGATTTACGCAAGGTTTTATTGAGCCAACACCACTCAACCCTTGACACTATCTCTCAACCTCACTTCTCGTGAAAGAATTTCACGCCCAATAGTACGACCGCCTCGTACTAACCTCGACAGAGGATTTTCTCAATTAATCTTTTAATGAAAGAACAATAAACGAATAACTCAAGTGATTAGAGTAATAAAGAACTAAAACTAAATACACTTGAGATGGGAAAATAACAAATTCCCTATAGGTTCAGCTCCTTTGAAATAGATCAGAAAGTTTTCACCACAAAATATAAACGTTTATCTGTCGAAACATTATAAGCATCAAAGGCCAAGGCTATCCAGTTTTCTCGCTGCTGCAAAGTAGACCATAAGATCTTGTTCACTGCACTGGGAATTATCCACGCCAATGCTACACAAGCACCAAAGAGGCTAAACTGTAAATCAGTTACTGTAGCCACCGCAACTCTAATGAACACTGCTGTAAGGGAAAATCACAATCTCCATTCCACACACAATAAAGAGAACAACAATGCCACACACACGTATGTTCAGCAATTAACCCAGAGATGTAAGATGCCCACCGTGTGTTTTACTCAATCCACCATTAACGCACAGCCACACAATCTTCACTGCTTAACTAAGATTTTTTTTCTTCTGCAGTGTTGATTCAATAATCAATTAACACACACATAACACATATCCCACGATGTTTCCCCAAGATTAAAAAACACTCACTGCACCGTTGCTCCTCTCACAGCAACACCAGATTTTTTATTCAGCTATTTTCCATGTAATGTTGCGGCCTTATGTTTCTCTCTATTCACCTCACTTCAATACCACACACGCACTTCATCCTCAATTACTGCACACTCACTCCAAGAGATAGACTTATATCGCAGATTCACGATATACACAAATCCTTCACATAATAAGAGTCCAACTTCAACCAAGTAATCACCACTTTAATTTGACCACGCACATCCAGCAATAATACAATTCCAATATCATCTTGATAATAGACTCCAATGTAATGTAGGATTCTTTTTCAACTAGAAGATTATCCATATGTCTTTTGAATCCAAGTCATTATCCAATTAATATCTTATATGTCCAATTAATAAATAATGTCAAAATAATTACTTAGATATATAACATATATCCTAACAGAGGCCATTTCGGTTTTCATGAAACCTTAGCCTAAGTACAATCTGATTTCTAATGGGAAAATATGAGGAAGACTGTCCAGGACTTCATTCGTCACTGTGACATCTGCCAGCGTCACAAGACCGATCACCTTACACCGGCCGGCCTTTTGCAGCCTCTTCTTGTTCTCGACCGAGTTTAGAGCGAGATCTCTATAGATTTCGTTGATGGCCTGCCTTCCTTGGGTGGATACTGTGTGATCATGGTAATAGTTGACCAGCTCTCCAAGTATGCCCACTTCGTGCCTTTATAACATTCATTCACAACTTTGATCGTGGCAAAGGCATTTGTGGAGCACGTTGTTAAACTTCACGACATTCCTACGAGCATTGTAAGTGACCGTGATAAGATCTTTATGAGTACTTTCTGGCAAAAGTTGTTTAAGTTATAGGGAACAAGACTTTGCATGGGATCTAACTACCATCCATAGACTGATGGGCAGACTGAGGTCATTAACTAGACTTTGGAGCAATATCTGTGCTGTTTCACTAGTGACCAGCCACAGAAATGGAAAGAGTGGCTAACTTGGGCCGAATACAGTTATAATACAGCTACTCACTCTACCACAAAAATTTCTCCGTTCTAGGCAGTGTACGGTATACCCCCTATTTCCTTAGTTTGGTATACTCTGGGAACGGCTTGAGTAAAAGTTGTGGATGCTTACTTGAAGGAACGTGATGAGTTATTGAAAGACCTTAAAATCACCCTACGGCAGGCATAGGACCAGGTTTAAAGTTTGGTGGATCAGAAAAGGCGGGATGTGGAATTTTCCATTGGAGATTACGTATACTTGAAGCTCCAACCGTATAGACAAACAACAGTCGCTTTTTGTGCCTCTATGAAACTATCTCCAAGGTACTTTGGTCCCTTTAAGATCCTAGAAGGACTTGGTCCGGTAGCTTATCGATTGGAGCTTCCTCTTAGGTCGCGCATTCATCCTGTTTTCCATGTAAGCAAGCTTTAAAAATTTCTGGTAGATATACCAGTGACATCGGCTTCTTTACCACCCTCTACTAAAGACCAAACTGTGCTTCCATAGCCTGAACAGATTCTACATCATAGGATCATCCAGAAAGGGAAGTATAGGCCAAGGGAAGAAATTTTGGTGAAATGGTTAGGTGCTGACACAGAAGATGCCACTTGGGAAGATCTTAGGCGTTTTCAGAAACAGTACCCCGACATCACTCTCACGGACAAGAGTTCTTAAAGGGGGAGGCAGTGTTACGTATGCATGGGCATGCAGACGTGACACTGGACGTCTAAGGTGGCACCCACAATAGGAGAAGGAGTGAAAGCAGGTGATCCACGTGGGAGTGAAGAAAGGGAGCTCAAGTTGTTACGGTTTTCTTGTTTCATGTATTTATGGGTTGTTAAGTTTTCTAAAGACTAGGATAAATTAGTTGAGTTCGATTAGAAACCCTTTGATGGTTAAGTTGTTATTTCTTTTCCATTATTTTAGGGTGCCGTGGTCCACAACTTAGGATTGAGGGAATAATTAGTTATTTTAACTTCCTTTTTGATAATGCTATATAAATAGCAAGTCTAATCAATAAACAAGGCAACCAGAATTCTGCACAAATCTATCTCTCTGCATTTATTACTTTTCTTTTCTTTCTGACAAATCTACCTCCCTGCATCATTACTTTTCTTTTCTCTTTGACTTTTCCAAACAATCTAAGTCCTATACAACTAGGACATAACAATGAGCAGTTGACGAGGTTGAGGCCAATCAAACTAGAACGCAGGACAAGGTCATGCCACTATGACCTATGACAACCAATCCTTCGGAGCAACTACTAATTATGGAGCCAGTTAAAGCATCGTACAGTTTAGTAACTATTAAACCTCTTAGATTGGCCTAATGACAATGTTAAGTAAAACTCTCAGTTGGATACTTGACAATGGATCGTTCAATCATGTGATAGGATGGTTAGAGTTTTTATGTATCAATGAGGATGTAATGCCTATGCTTGTTATCTTGGCTAATATGACAAGAATGGAGATGATAAAGATTGGTCGAGTCATTTTAAATTTTGAAATGATCTTGAATGATGCTTTATATGTTAGTAATTTGACTTGAAAATTAATATCTATATGCCAAGAAATAAATGAGTTAAATTGATAAGTAATAATTACTAATAAACTTTGTGTAATACAGGACCATAACTTAAAGAATCTGATTAAGGAGGCTGAGCTGCGGAGCAATTATAAGTCTATAGAGTCACACAAGGTGATGAAGGCAAACATGTGAATAGATATTCTATTCTCGAATTCCTACTCCCCCTATGCTCAAAGCTCTCTCAACCATTCATTGTAATAAATTTGATGGCTGAGAGGTTTTGGATACATAAGAAATAGGAATTTGAGAATAGAAGAACTAATCCCGACAAATATGGTAGACTCTTACAAAGTGTGGCATCAATGGATATGATCCTAGTCAAGTAGAGTTTATAATATCTTCTAAGAATCAATAAAGAAGCTTATGATGCCTATTATCAAACAAAATAAACATTTTAGGAGAGTGAAACAAAAATATAAAAACATTTTAGAGGTTGCTAGGACATTAGTTCTATATTTTTTCATCATCATTAATTGAAATTCTGTTGAAGCTCGGAGTCTGGAGAAGTACGATAGTACGCAGCTTTATCCCTATTTAGTTCCTAAAATTGTCACGGTGCTTATTATATATACTCATAAAATGTCCTTTTCCAATAAAAATAAAAATAGAACTTTCTCTGTGATCTTTAAAAAGAATTTAATTAATAAAATAATCTTTTACCATGTTCTAAAAATAAAATAATCTTTTACAAGAGGGGGAATCTTGAAGTAACTCGTAAGGCTGTTTATTTGTGACCATAAAATCATATAAAAATACAAAAGAAATGGTGCGTATATTATGACCCTCCATAGACTCTTATAAAACGGAAAATTTTATACACTGAATACGTTAACTTTTAATTAAAATCTTGTACAAAATTATATAAATTTTATGTCAAATCACTACAGTAATTTAGTAACAAAGAATTAGGAATATTTTTTATTTAAGAAAATATAAGTGAGAATTATTATAAATATTGAGTCTTTAAACAAACATTGTATTAATAGGCAAAATAGTTGATATCATTCGTGACACTTCCTTCCATTGCTAATGTATCGTTGAGCAAAGCGCTGGCCTTTGTATTAACTGTTGACGGTTGGTTTTAACTACTATAAGGAGTAATTGAGGATGGTACGATGTTGTAAGAGTACCAATCTAGTGCGTACAAAACGGAGTCTTGTCCTTTGCTTGACGACAGAGAGATAGAGAGACAAAGCCCAAGAGAGAAGGGGAAACCATCCCTCTATGTGAATTGTAGCCACCGAGGAAGTGAGTAAATGGGTAATGAAAGGAAGAAGATACTTGTGGGGTTGTTTGTGGCAATGGTATTGGGTATAGCAGTCTACTTCAAGCTTTGGTCTATTGATTACGCTATCTCCTCTGATGACACAGAGTTGTTGAGGTTTGTTTTCTGTTTCTTATCTCTGGTGTCTTTTCTAATCTCTTGTTTTTCGGTCTGTAATTTGTTTAGTTGGGTTTGGATTGCCCTTCTCAATGTACTAACTTCCAATAAATTCGGTGCCTTTCATCGATAAAAATTGTATCTTTTGGGTTGTTTGGCCTAGTTTAGGAAATTGCAGTAATGGGTCCTTTTGCATTTCTGAGAATGTGAAAGTTTGATGAATTGGCTTATAAGTTGACGAGTTGTGTGCCCCCTTTTCTGTCCTTTGTGGCTTTGACTTGCTAACATGGAATTCAAGTGGTAGTTCTTTAACAGAGTAAAAATGCCGTACTGCTCATTTTATGTTATACCAAATGTTAGAATTGGGCTTGTTCGTCTCTGATTCTTTGTTGATGTGATATTTAATTGAGTGAAAAAAGACAGTCGTAATGGAGATCCATCGCAGCAGAAACATGTTTGACTTTAGTTTACAGGTACTGCTAGTCTAGGATCCATATAAGAGATTTTGGAGACTAATGGGAGGGTTTGACTCTATTTTGGTTAGTCCAGACATAACTTTATCAGGAGGAATTTGTTTGGAGGCTAGATCTAGCCTCTTCTTCTACTGAGTGCTTTATTTCATCCTATGATATGTTCAAAATGACAATATCATAAGTCATAACCCGTTGCTAAGTTATCCTTCCTCTAGTCAAGGTTGCTAAGAAGACATACTTCGTTGTCTTTTATATCTGCGGTGCTAAATAATATTTCACGTTTATCATTTTAATGGTTGAGTTGTACCTGTTTGTATCTCTTTTAATTTATACGGGGCTTTATGAATTGCATTCTGCAGAAGACAGTTTGACCTTGCTAACAGGGACGCACTTGATGAGTCTGCAGAGTGGAGGATGAAGTATGATGAAGAGACAGAGAGAGCTGCCAAGTGTGATAAGGAACTGATAGAGGTAATTACAATTTTAAGTTACTTTCTGAATTGTTTAGCTAATTCCTTATAGCTTGTTGTGTTTTATGTAATCTTGTTCATATCCTCATGGGTGTCTATACATGGGATTGTTTCAATTTCGTCAACTTTTTATGTCAACTTGGATCTAGAAACAAGCTCCTTTGTACAAGTATCTTTACAAAGATATCATGTTTCCATTTCTTTCCTTTTCTCTGTAAACAGCTCTAGCTAGACAAAGTTAAGTTTATTGAAAATCCAGATTTCACTTATTGTTTGATCGTGGGATTTTGTTTGGCTCAATAATTTCCATTTTATCTTTCTAACAACTATGTGGTCTATATTCATGCTTTGTTTCTTGTGAGATATTGTAACATCCTGGGATTTTCAACGACTCTGGTCCATGTTTTCGAGTGGGAGTAAAGTGCTATGCAGAGGAGTGTTAATGTTAAAAGAAAAGATGACGGTAGACAGTAGCTTACACACTGCTAAACTATAAGTGTGTTACTGATAATATAATACTATGATTTAGAGTTCCACATTGCATGACACCTATTGGACCTCAGTTTTCAGACTGGGAATTCTAAGTTTTATCCATTTAAGTATGCTATCATCTCGGTTGAGATTCCTTGCAGATTTACCACTTGACTTTCCCTTGCAATGATATGGGAGGCAATTGTATTTAACCAGTGAATTTTCACCGTCTGTTGACAGTTTAAGCAGAAAGCGGAGGATGCTGCCAGTGTTAACCAACAATTGGTCATGCTACAGAAGGTGAGCTTCTGACATTGAAGATCTCAATACCCTTGGTGTTGTATGTCAATGCTGTTTTCTTTGAGTTGGTAGACGTTTCATCTGTTTTAAGTTCCTGCAATTCCTCTTCTACATGCTTTCTCATATCCATTGGATCTTAGTATGGAAATAGTTTCTTCTTTATTCATTCATTATGTTAATGAGGTGGAACTAATTGACTCTTTTTAAGTTTTTAATCTACTCCTAAAAGTTCATCAGGAGTTGAAATACAATTGTCAATGTTACTTAAACAGGCTGTATAAGAGGAGAACCACCATGCTAAGGTTTTAGTGTGATTTGACTCTTATGATTTAGGAAAGCCTTTTGAGTTAGACTTGTTCTCTTTACAAGGTCTTACCTTCAAGTGAAAGTTTGTGACTTTGCTAACCATTTTCAAATTTACAGGAAAACATGGCCTTGGTGGAACGGATGGAATCTTTAGAAAAAGAGCTAAAATCTGCAAAGCTGAAGTGTCGCTCGCAACGGATTAATTAAACAGAATTCTAATGATATATGTAATTAGATTATGATAATTATTTCATTTTCGAGGGAAGCTTGTCCTGGGAAAACATTCACAACAAGGGATTTCATTATCTAATATATGGTAGGAAGGAGGAGGTCTCTAGAATTAGATGTAACTTTTTACACCATATATCAATAAACAATGTCTTGGTCCTAGTTTAAAGATGTAAGAAGCCTGCAATGCTGTTGTGCTAGTCAGTATCTTATGTTTTTTTTTTCTGCCGCTTTGTAGGCTTTGACACTGGGAAGAAGGATCGTTTTTCACGTCTTTCTTGTCTCTTGCTTAATAATGCACGTGAAAATTTCAAGGAACTCACGTGTTTTCTTTAATTTAGCCTACTTTTCTTGAGTTTTGCTAGTTACATGTTCTATAGGAAAATGCGGTCGTGTGTCAGGATGTGGGGCTGAAACAGGAGCGTGTTGGTGCAATAGAGAATTTTTTGAGGAAGGATACAACTTAGGACACAATTGTGTCACAACCCATATTCTTTTGTGTGGAGAAGACAAAATGGTACACGATCTGGAATGTGGATGTGGCAGACTCTGTGTCTGTATGTTGAAAAAATAGTCAGATACAGTCAATTAGTTGAACCTCGTTAAAAACTTTTTATCTTCTTTCATACTTCTTTATTCTTGTTGCATATAATTTCTCAATGAGTATTGCATCGTACTTGAAGCAATAATAACTTCAATTGCAAGGTTTGTGTTATTGGTGCCTTAATTTTTTTTTTCAACCATGATAGGAGAGCAAATAATGACAGCTAGCCATAATAATTTTTGAGTTGGCAAAGTCTTAACTTTCATGAATTTGAAAATAGTAGCCAACTTCAATGCACATATATTTATTATATAAATATGTGTTGTTCGGCTTATTCAAAGCTAGTTGTATCTAACTTTTATATTGCCAATTAAAGTTGGCTACTTTTTTATGTTTCTTTCAAATAAGCCGACTTAGCACACTATATATATGTATTGTGTTGTTAAGTTAAGAAGGAGAAAAAAATTAGTGAGAGCCAATTTTAAGAAAGTTTTGAGAGCCCTTGAGCGTTATAATTCCATAATTAATTTAGTGAGTGGTGAGCACATTAGGTGTATGTGGGTTCAAGAGTTGAGTGTTATTTTAATTCCCTTTTTGTGTTTCTCTAATTTATTAGTAGATTTTACTTCTTTTCGCCCGTGGACGTAGGCTTACACCGAACCGCATAAATTTATGTCTTCTCTATTTTATCAAAATTTTTGTCGTTATATCTAATTCGATCGATCATAATAAGTGTTATCAAAGCCAATTAAATTCATCTGGGATTAGTAATGTCAGTTTTGCTTTGTGGCCAATCAAGATGCGTGCAATCCTAACACAAAATGGTTTAGAAAAGGCCCTATTAGGGAAGCACAAGATGCTTGCTACGATGATTGAAGAGCAGAAGCAAGATGCTTGCTACGATGACTGAAGAGCAGAAGCAAGAGGCAGATGAGAAAGCCCTGGCAGCCATTCAGTTATGTTTGTCAAACGAGGTTTTGCGTGAGGTTATTACTGAAAAGCCCACGAAAGATTTATGGTGACAAAAACCCTTACAACAAAGTAGGTGGCAAGACATCGTTTGCACACAATTAATATGGTTGAAGGTACAACTTTAAAATCACATATTGATGAATTTCTTTCTATTGTGATGGATCTGGAAAATATGGATATCAAGTATGATGAAGAAAATAAAGCTCTTATGCTATTGCACTCATTACCTCTGTCATATAAGCACTTTAAAGATACTATGATTTCAGTAAGTTATGGCAGAGTGCGTCGGGTGTTCTCTGTGATAAAAAGGTCCCTATCAGACTCAAAGGGAAGTTCTATGGAATGGTGATTCAACCAACCATGTTATATGGAGCAGAGTGCTGGCCTACTAAGCGTAGACATATGTAACAGTTGTTGGTAGCAGAAATGCGAATGCTTAGGTGGATGTGTTATATTACCCAAAGAGATAGGGTGCGAAATAAGATAGTGAGGGTCAAGCTACAGGTGGCTAGTATTAATAACAGGGAGGCCTTATAAGACCTGGAGGGAGGTGATCAAGAGAGATCTGTCAGAGTTGACACTTGCCGCCGCAGTGGCTCGGATTAGAACAGTGTGGCATAATAGGATAAGGGTAAACGACATGCCATAGAGCCCTCGTCTTTTTTTAGGTCTATGGGGAGATTCCTTGTTGGATCCCGTTCCCGGAACCCAACCTTCTTAATCAAAACCATAACTATCGACCGGATCCCAACCGAAAAAGCGAAACGGAAAGCGAAAAACGAAAGCGGAAGCAAACGAAATCTAAATCGGAAACGAAAGCGAAGTACAAATCGGATTCAAATCGAAATCGAAAGCAAAACAAAGGGTTCGGAGTCAACGAAAACAAATCGAATTCGAATCAAAGCAAATGAACGGTTCAATCAGATCATATTGCGGAAACAAATCAAAGCGGATCCGACATCCGAAGCGAATATCTTAGGAGAAGCGTCGCGTTGGAAACCTTAGACTAAAACAATCCGAAATCCGGTACAAATTTTTTTCTTTTCTTACTCATTCCATCTTATTCAAAAACAAAACTAATCCATACTAGATTTCTCTTACTCAACATATCTTAATCGCATTTTTAAAACTCTTATTCTATTTCTATCTTTGTCATATACCGATTTTATTGAAAATCGGACAGCATCTCCCCTAAAATATCACTAGCCAGAAAATTACAAAAATACTTCAAATAGATTTAAAGGCACTTCTATAAACCAGCCCAATCACACAATCATCAAATCCATCGGACCTCCTGTCCGGAATCCAAACACAATCAAACACAATTCTAAACCTAGCACTTCAATAATTCACAAATCCATAAGCCATAATCAGAATCGATCCCATTCATATACTATTCCATTTATATTCATCTCAATTCAACATGCAAATTCATAAATCAATCTAAACCCGAACCAAACATATTTATATACAATCACAACTCATATCCCGAAATCATATACAAACTCAAATCCATACATAAATTCTTAATTTATTTACAACCCGAAATGAATAATGACTTCCTAAGCCATAACTAATACTAAAGCCAAATTCCACAATTTCACAAAATACAAAAACGTG
>JAOTBA010000004.1:25633608-25649988 GCA_025629845.1 Erythroxylum squamatum | reverse complement strand
TACAAATCGACTCAAATATTGAAGTCATCAAAACTAAACAATTCTTTTCTCATAAATTTTTCTTAAATTCATCAAATGGTCTTAAATTCATAAGTTTCTCACCAATTTCTTTCTCATTTAAAATCATTTTAATATTTCAAATTTTCACCAAAAGTTCGGGGTCCAACAACAAGCACCATCAAGAAGAGCAAGCGGAGTAACTGTAACAACTGGAGTATCATTGGACAACATATAATTGACCTCTAATTGTTTAAAAAATATTAGTAGCCTCTGAGACCGCCGTTTATAATTGGTTCTATCAAGTGGTTCGACTTTGGATAGGTCAGGGAGGGACTTCGTGAGATTTAAAATGGCACTGTTAGCCATTGACCAAGATGAATCGCTTTCAAATTGTAAAAAATAAAAGGTTGATCAATGGGAATCAACGGTGTTGTAGGCAAGGCCACTACTTTGAAGGCAATTTCAACGGGGTGTTAGTGCAATCCAGATGTCAGTCACTCCTCAAGGTTATCACAGCGAGCCCTTGCACACGTGCACTCGTGGGCAAGAGAATGGAGGATACACAGCAGATGGTCAAGGAGTAAGAATACAAAAAAGAAGGTTTGTAGCTTCTGGAACACTCGATGAAGAAGAAAATCTTGGTATATGTAATCCAAGAAGAGAATAATTGAAGCATAATATCAGGAGAAGATCAGGTGATTGTAACGGTTGAGAAGTTACAAAATCAAAGAATCTAGGTTCAATGAATCTACAATATAGACTGGATCCAAAAGATAAACATATTAGTCCACTACCTGCAGGCGGGTAGTGCTCACATCTATGAGTGGTCTGCCCAGCTCCAACACTCTACCAAAAGAACCAAGCCATACAACTCAGAAAAATAGGAAAAAACAACAACAATATCAAAAAGTACAAAGCCCCTTATCCAACCAATGTGGGATAAGTAAATCTCATTGGAAAAAGGGGCAACAACTAATAAAGAGAAAGACATAGAAGCTGTCATTATTCCAACACTCCCTTCATATTTTTATTTATAAAATTAAATTGATGCAAAAATTCAAAAGAATAAAAAAATTACATAAACTCCCGTTAGTGAACTTTTCTCCTTACTTCTAAAACAAGCTTTTTTTTCTTGATATGTTAAAGTACTCCCTTTAATCAGAATGCACTATAGATATGTTTAATCAAAATAACGTTTCTTTTTTATGGGTAGCCTTCAAGTTATACTTAACCTAAACCTAAAAGTTTTCTTGTTCTTTACCCATGTACATCATTCATTGCTTAAATACGTAAAACTATAATATAGTCCTTTTAGTTTAAGTTTTTACATTTAACGTAAAAAACAAAAGATTTCCCTTTAGAGTTCATAATTGCAATATAAAAAAAGTCTAATTTTGTTTACTTAAACTTATTTTATTGAACGGAAAAGTTGGAGAGTAGACAAGGTGTAAGATGGTTAATATAGATATTTGGTTTGAAAGAAAGAACATCCTAATCATCGAAACACTATAACATATGCAACATGATGCTCTCTTTCCTTTATTCTTTGTTTCTAACTACATTAGCAACACATGAATGTATCATTATTATGTTGGTTTCAAATTACAAAAAAACAATTTTTATTCTAGAGAAAAGCCACAATCAATTCTAAAATCAATTGGTAAAATCTCTTTTCAGCTAATGATTCATCATTAAGATCAATAAAGAATGTCTATGCCTATTACATAAAAAATAATAATTTTTCGTAGATGAAATGTTTATCAAGTGTAGTATGGATTCTGAGGAAAATTATTAATGCTAAATAATTCCTACAACCCAACCCTTAAGTCCATTTGACAGCTAGGGTCACGTAACAAAATTTCTTATTAGAGAGGCTGACATCTCTTTGAGACCTAGTTTCCCAAAAATTACTTAGAAAGAACTTATTCTTGCTCAAGGTACTCTAACTGAACATGGGTTTATTATATAGTTAGTACTGCATAATAGGCTTCCTACAATAACCAATTTAATGAGATGGATTAGCTAAATATTTGAGGATTGCACACTTTGTAATTTATGTAATGCTGAAATTGTTGACCATCTTTTCTTTAAGTGTGAATCTCTGTAGCAATATGGGAGCATCTTCTTACTTAGCTTGGAGTACAAAGACAAGCAAGTCATTGTCAGGCTAAACTATAGTGGCTAAGTCAGATAGTTAGAGGGATAACAATGCATGTTCAAAATTTTAAATGTGTGTTTGCGGCTGCTGTTTATATGATTTGGCAAGAGAGGAACTTTCAAAAATTTCAAAGTAAAAGAAGATTCTATCTGTAGGTGGTGTGAGACACAGTGCAGCTCATTCATTAAAAGAGTAATTAGTATTGAGGGTGGGCTCCGGTATTGGCTACTAGGTATTGATATCCTTAATAATTTGATTTGATTTGTTTGTTAAAGATTGTATTGGAGGAATGCTATCACATAATGAAGTTGGAATATAAGCCTTTCTTAGAATGTACTATAGTACTAGTTGCTAATGGCTTTTGCATCTCTCCCCAAGTTAAGTTGTAATGGTTCAGTTGATTCAAACTAAAGTTTTGTTTTAGCATGTATATAAAGCATTTTTGGTAATAAAAAATTACTTCATTTTTTAAATAAAAAGATCAATGAGAAATTTTTCTGCAGCTTTTTCTTCTTTGGAGTTATTGGAGAGATAAATAAAAAGGTCCAAGAAAAAGGGTTTCTTTTTTTAAGGATCATAAAATATGCAAGGAAATTATTATGTATAACTCATATATACAGGTTTATATTTTAAGAGTGCTTCTAGAATAACATGGGAGTTCCTTAGAAGTCTTTGGAAAAATATAGCCTGATACACTACTATGTGCTAGGACGTGTTCTTCTTTAGAATATAAAGGTGAAGACTTAGGTTGAAATAATAATTTGTTAGTGTATTAAAGGATTTTTCAAAGGAGGACACGATTTGGGCCATAGACGTGTTATAACCTACGTTCATATATGGAGAAGATAAAAAAATATGAAACTCTGAGACACAAATGTACTAGAGCTTATATCCATATACGGGAAAGTAACAATAAGATACACATCCTAGGACATGGTTGTATCTCGAGCCATATCCACGGTAAATAACTTTATTTGAATTGGAATTTTTGGTAAATATCAAATTCTAAAAGGATTTTAGAACCTATTTAGAGTTATGTTTAAATTATATCACATTTGGTATGAGGAAAGTTACATCAAAATGTATAAGTTAGATTTTATAATCATTATACATATATAAACCTAGTATATGTATATGAAATGTGTAATCTTCTTTAAGTGAGTTATTAATCAATACAGTAAAACTAAATCACACCATCTCTGTAACAGGTAAATGCTTCTTTTTCTCCCGAAGTTGTCGAAATTATTCGTAATAAGAAATTGGCTAGAATTGAAAAGGTCTTATCATTGGTTTTGGCTCTTAAGGATATAGCCACAACCAATTGACTAAATGTGGTAAAAAAACTTATTATTTTCTTTCATATTACTTTATTCTTGTTACATATAATTTCTCAACAAGTGATATCAGAATGTTCTTAAGGTGACAATGACTTTAGTTGTAAGGTTTAAAGTGGGAAAGTTAATGGAACTTGGAATTTTAGATTGTAGCAAAAGAAAGTAAAATATTTGTTAGAATAACAAGAGATGTTGAAGGGGTTGCGAGAGAATAAGTCAGAAAACAAGATTGCACTCAATTAAAAGGAGTTGCAAGTGCAAATAATTAGAACTATTCAACTATGTCTAAAAAATAAGGTCATATAGTAGATCATGTATGTTACATTTATTGTAGAGATAAGGAAGAAGCTGGAGAGTAGTAGATACATGTCAAGCTTTCTCATAAACAAGTTTATGAGAAGTATAGACTATACAGTGTGAAGAAGTTGGAGGGAACAAATCTAGAACAACATATCAATGTGTTCAAGCAAATAATCAGTGACATGTTAAACCTTGAGGTGATTAATGAGGATAAAGCCATGATTCTACTTTACTCTTTACCTACATCTTCTGAATATTTAGTGAGCATACTTATATTGCCTAAGGAGATAATTAGGATGAAGGACATCACTATTGCATTATTAGCTTACAACCAACAAAGACTTAATATAGATAAAAGCTCTCAAGTTAAAAGAGTTGCATTTGAGGAGAAGCAAAGATTGTGGATGAAGTATAGTAAGGATGACTTTTTAAAATGGAGATCTAAACTCAATGGTAAAATGGCAATCTAGTGTTATAAGTGTAAGAAAATTGGGCATATTAGGCAGGATTTTCTAAACAAGAAGAAGTTAACAAACAAACAAAAAACTGATGATTAATTCATCAAGTTCTAATAATGTAGTGTAGAGTGAGATTCAAATTATAACAATAAAAACATGCTCTATTAGTTAACCAATTAACTTCAGAACTAATGGAAACTAGATATATGACATTATATCACATGACACTAAATAAGGATTAGTTTGTGTTATACACATTAGACAACTTTACCAGTATTCTGATGGAGGATGATAAAGCTTACAAAATAGTAGGACATAAGAGCACATGATTATAATGTTTGATGGTGTTGTTAGGTTATTAAGAAGTGTTTGATATATACTAGATTTGAATAAGAATATGATCTTTTTAGGCACCTTACATGTGAACAATTTTGGCTATAATACATGTGAACAATTTTGAACAATTTTTAGGCACCTTACATGTGAACAATTTTGGCTATAAAATTGACAAAGATAATACTAAGATGATAAATGGTACAATGACTATGATGAAAGGGAAAAAAATTTAATGAAAAACATCAACAAACTAATAGGAAAGCATAGATGTAAGTGAAAAAGTTAGAGTAGTATACTCAAAGAAAGATAATATTGTGTTATGACATTTGTGGCTAGGTCATAACAGTGAGTAAGGGATGACATATCTTTATAAAGGAGCTTATAAAAGGTGTCAAACACTTGAAGTTAGACTTCTTCAAGTTTTATGTACTTGGTTAAAAATTTTAGAGTAACTTTCAAGGATGTGGTCTTTGGGGAGCAACATATATTGAGGTAAACATATAAAGAGAAAGGGTCATAGTCAATAGAGAGCAGTACTAATTCAAAGGTGGTACAAATGAAATAAAAAAAAAAAAGCTAAAGTTGTTAAAAATTCTAGTTCAAGAAATAAAACAATGTCAAGAAAAGAACACCATCTCATTATAGCTAAGGATAGAGCAAAACATACTATTAGGTCACTAAGTAGATATGGTTGAAAATACTCGGTTTTATATGCACTTACTATCAATGATGAAGATTCATCTTTCAAGAGATTATCGATAATTAGAAGAAGAATAGGTAGAAGAGTGTTATGGTTGAAGATATGAGGTTTTGTAAGATCAAGAAATTGATTGCATCTTATTAGATCTTGTTTGAAAAGATTCATACTTTAAAGAATGTAATTGATATATTGACAAAACTGGTTACTATGGAGAAAGTCAAGCTTTGCTTGGACTTAGATTAACGTCTTGAGGTGATAAGTATAGATATAATCCAACTTATATAAAGTACATTTGTTATGTACACAAATGTACAATTTTTAAGGCATTTTTAAAAATATGTTTGTTAAACATGATATATTCGTCAAGGTAGGGATTACTGTGTATAGTTCATATACACGAATGTGCAACTTCGGAGTGTTTCAAGAGGAATATGATAGTTTTTTAGAAGTTTTTAGGTAAACATGGCTTAGAATACGACTGTGTGACAAGTATGTTCTTTTTTGAAGTACACAAACGAAGCCACACGCTTGAACACAAGCCTGTAGATGTTGTTGACAATTTTTTGATGAAGAATATAGCTCAGAACACGAACATATCACAATGTATGTCGATATGACCTATGTTTACTCAATCTTCGTTCAAGACAGAAGCTCTCTCTTGATATTGTCATTCGTTAAAAGGACATTGATAAAGATAATTCAAAAGAATAAAAAATATAAGGACGAACTCCCTTTAGCTGACTTTTCTTCTTGATATGTTAAGTAGTCTTTTTATTCATAGCGACACTGTAGACATGTTTATGTAGTCATAAAATTGGTGCATCCGTCCCGTCCACAATATCTTTCTAAACGAGTCGGATGGTAAAAGCCACTGATCTCTACATCGTTTTTCGTTTCCTAACTAGTCAAATGCAGCTGTTCCCAGACAAAAGAGATCAGCTACTCTGGATCAACTTCTGGTGGCTGTTGAGCAGTCCATATCTGCTGGAGCTGGAGTGCACTTGGCTTGTAATTCGTGAATGAATGTAGTTATAGTTTGTACATATCCTTCATTAATTTCGTCAAGCTGATTTGAGGATGCTGGCGTTTTGGTACCATTCTTACTTCCTCTGTGATTCTGTACAACGAAAAACATTTCAAAGCTTATCCAAACCCACATATGACATAACAAATATGGAGAATGAACGTGCACTAAAAAGTTATATACCCTTCTTCTCTTTGGAGGTCTTGCTCTAGTATTCATTATCTCAATCAGCCCGTCAAACTGTAGAAGACAGAAATACCATTACAAGAAACGAAATTATCCCACAAAAGGAAGAAGAGAAATGGGCGGAAGAGATATAATACCAGAACGTTCTTACCTGTTGAACAATCTTTTCATACTTACTTGCACATTGATATAGCTTACTTTCATCGTCCATTTTCAACACTATCTGATTTATCTTCCTCTAATCTATTTCTTAGTCTCTCATGAAGGGCTCAAGGGTTGCATGATAGCTCCTATATATACAAGAGGGTTGTTAGAGGATGATCATGTTCAACATGCATGAGAATGTGATAACAGAAGTAGTGGTCTTCTTAAAAATATGTATCCGATTGGCCGTTACACACCGACCCTTTCGCATATACAGACTAAAACTTGATCAGATACAAAGGAAAAACCGTTATCTGGTAGATTAGCCACTTTTATCTTTCTTACGCGTAAACGAAACACCATTCTTGTGATAAGGAACTATCATGAGGTCAAAGTTTCTTGTTAACTTTTATGAGAAAAGCTGGATTTATATTAGACCCAATAAGAAGGGAATAAAGCTGTTGCCATATGAAGAGGATGTATGAAACTCTATTCATTAACAGTAATATTAACTACTCTACGTATATCCTTGAGTCCTATGCCACTATGCAATTCTAATAAATTTAGATACAAAAGAAGCAAAAAAAAATTAATCTTGTAACTATATTCTCTCACAATCAAGAATACCTAATACTGTCGGAGCTGAATTTGAATCTAATACGGTACTATATTAATACCGGTCAATATTAGATACTGGACAATACCGTACCAATAGTGTCACGTAAATATCTATTTATTAGCTGCATGAGTAAAAAATAAAATTTTTATAAATTTTATTGTACCTTAGATATATGAAATGAACAGTACTCGTGGTAGAATTTTCACAATCACTCTTCTGAATTCAGCTTTTTTTTTTTTTTTTTTTTGAAATATCTGAATTCAGCTTAACATGTAATGCATCCTGATGCAAACGATCTATTGATGGTTTAGGCCCATAAAAGTTGTACTTTGGATAGGCTCAATGGGCTTGGAGTCTCAATCGCCCATACCACACCGCACCACAAGTCGCCATCAAAAGTGACGACAACATGACGGTGTAGTTGAGCCTATAGTTCTGAGTTTTGTTAAGAACGAACTGGAGTTAGGTCGAGGCCTGACAGTTTGACACGTCGTCTGAAATCTGTCAGATTTTAGACAGAGACTTGTAAGGACTGTAAATAAACGCATATTTTACATGTCATAATATAAAATGAGAAGCCAATAAGTTAAAATCACATCATGTAAAAGGTGAATCTGCGTTCCATTTTCACAATTTTGTATACGAAATGCCCTTTTAAAACGAACAAGATAAGAGAAGTTTGGAAGCAAAGATTGAACTAATGGCAGTGGAACCCCATGCTTTTAACGTTTAGTGATAGTCTGGGTGTTCATTATAGGCTTCTGACAAATTTCACCAAATAAGATAGCGATGATGTCATGGTGCCCGGCTTTCTTTTTTAGCAGGTAAAATAAATCCAATGCATTATAATTAGATGTTGATAAACATATAAACGAGTGGCAAGGCGATGATGATCTTATATAAAATTGTTGAAGAAGTTGGGCAAGAAAGTGTGAGCTGGAGCTCTGGATAAACTAGAAGGTTTAACCAAATTCATTCAATGTTGATGACGTACCTGTTCCATGTACCATGCCTCATTTGCAGTGACTTGGATCTTTCAAGAGCAAGCTTTTCTATAATATAATAACAATAATATTATTTTATGATATACGAAACCCTTTTGAGTGCTCTTGTCAAATGACTGAACCTGACAGTTTTGTTCTTGACGTAATTCTGAAATCAACGTAAAAAAGAAAAGCAAAAAGAAAACTAGGCCAGTAAGGCTTTATTTTAATGGATCCTTAATGTCCTAGGTAGAAAATATGGCTTACATAGTGGAAACTGGGTTCTGAAAACAAAGTATGAAAAACAATGTCATGCTTTGGGAAAGGTTTTTGTCTCCCTCCACCAATTCCTCTCCTCTTCCTTTGTGCTTTTGACCATTTGCCTTCTTGATTACTTAAACCCACTGTTCTTCATTCAATTGCAGCTTCTCAATCCAGAACTGTAACTGTGAATATTAATAATCAAGTCCCATGCATCATCTCGTTTATTTCTCTCACGTAGAAATGAACATGCATGTTGGTACAAGTACCAATAACATGAAACAAAATCAGTACAGAAAACGAGTTTAGAGGAGCAAAAGAAGAAAGACACAATACAAGTGAAGTCGTTGCTCACACGATATCGGCAACTTTCACGGGATCCAACTTGGGATCTGATCGCCAGAGATGGCTTGTGTCCCGGGTTCTGTTGTTATATTACCGTAAAGGCATTCTTGTTCTTCACCCACATGCATCATCCATTGCTTAATTACGTAAAACTGCGACATAGTCCTTCTGGTTTAGGATATTATATTTATCACAAAAACTAAAAGATTGCCCTTTATATTAACTTATTTTGAATGGGAAAATTAGAGAACCGACAGGGTGTAAGGTGGTTAACGTTAAATGTTTGGTTTGAAAGAAAGAACAGCCCAATCATCGAAACGCCGCAACCCATGCAACGTGACGCTCTCTTTCCTTTTGCCTTTGTTCCTGCTTACGTTAGCCACACTTGAATCTATTGCGAGTCCCCAACTCTTCCACTTGTGGCCAAGTGTGATCCTGTCAATTCTATTTACTGATTATTGTATTCCAGGGAATGGGTTATTTGCAAGACTTGAACTTTTGTTTTGTTAATTTTTCTTCGTTTGTAAAGAAATGAAGTTATTGACTCTGTCTTTGACAATATTGTTCCCACAATCCCAATGCTAGACTATATTGGATTCTTTAGTTCTACAAACAACTGTAGGTTGGCACATTTACTTCCGTTGCTGAAACTTTAGAATTGAAAAAGGCCTTGATGGGGCTGATTCATTAGTTGAGTGTCGTGTCGTTGTGTGGACGGTGGACTTCTGCTTCTGAAGATCATTTATAGGTTGTTTTATCATGTTTTTCAATTACATGTTGCACCAGGTTACAGGTTGATATATCTAATATTTCTAATAATTTTTAGTTGGAATCCATTGTATTGTAGTGTGGAACATCTTACATGTGAGGAAAGTCAAACCTTTAACCAACTCGAATTTTGTAGACACATGATGGAACGATTACAATATTCTTAGGATGCATCTATTAGGGTGAAGAATAAAATAATATGTTTGATTTGTTGTTTAAGTTTTGTCCGATTTTTTAAAAACTTAACCATTGAACAAATCATAAAAACCTTGAATTATTCAATTTTTCGGTCTGATTTTCAATTTTCTTATTATTAAAATTTGATTAACTTATTAAACTTAATTAATTGGTCAATTTTTGTAAATTAATAAGTTACTATAAACTAAAATAAAATAAATCGATTAATTTTTTTTAACAATCTCTTTTTTCAATTAAACTTCAAATTCTTTAATAAGTAAAAAAAGATAATATCTTTTAATTATATTTCAAATTATTTAATTTTATTTAATCTTTAGTCAGTTATATAACAGTCTAATTTTAGTTCAGCCTTTAAACTTTAAATTTCTTGTCTTATTAGTTCTTAATTTTTCTTATTACTTGACATTTAAGAATGATTTCCAAGATATCCAAGCAAAAATTTGGGCGTCCAAGTCAAGGAGGACAGTCAGAAGATTTGATGCCAGCATTCTTTCTGCAATTTATAAATTAAAAATACTTGGTACCTTATATGTAATCTGGCATAATTAGCAATTTCTAGATTCGAACTACCATTCCAACTGGAGGGATTCACCTTCTTTAAGCTAGAGAAGATAGGGATACGGCAAGAACACAGAATTCTATTAGGGATTTGCATTTGCCTTCATGTTTATCACTTCACAAGTTTCCCATTCATAAAGATCTTTGTTGCATAGAAGAACAGCTCCTACAAACAATTTCTTCGGTAGGATTTGTGTTCCCAACAAGGGAAATTTACTAGATGAAGGAAGCTAAATAGATGGCCTAGACTCGTAATACCGACAAAATGCTGGATGGAATTGTACAAAAATCCACTTATGTCTCAAGATGATAAACAAGAATCAAAGAGGATTAAAGCTTTTATGTCCAATGAATTAGATTGGAGCGGCTCCTCCTACAACTTGATGGAAGAAAGGATTTTGACAACCGGCTGTACAATTTGAAGCTGAAACTATTTCTCTATCTACCTTCCTAAATTGTCACTGCTTGAATCCGTTAGAATTGTCAACCTTCTTGCTGTTTTCATGAAGTTACTGCAAGAAATGAGCAAGCAACATAAGATCACGATCAGGCAAAAAACTGGGGCAAACAAATTTTGAAAGCCCTCAGGAAAATGGTTTTGTAAGTAAAAGTGACCAAAATGACACGAACCTGAATGGTTCATCTCCAATGTGCTTAACAGCACCAGTAACATCTCTGTAAAGCACATTGCTCAGTGTCTCTGAATTTTCTAAGTCAAACATGTCTGCCATTTTTCTGTATAGTTCATCATACGAACCAAGTAAGGAAAGATCAAGGGTGCGACCCACGTCCTCTGATTCCATGAAGACTTTGCAGTGACCAGTTTCAAGAGAAGGCTCAGGATCTTGGCGGCTATCCTTGTACCAATGCAGAACCTCACAGGACAAAGGCTCGACTCGGCCTTGCTGCTGAAGGGCAGACCCAGAACCATCAGAAAGATTGGATATCTTACCTACCTTGCCTTCAGACCAACTCTTTCCTGTAAGAACTGGTGAGACTGCATCGCCCGAGCAGCTTAGAGAGATCTGCTGTTCAGTAAGTATTGGCTGGCCAAAAAGTACAAGCTGGGGTGTCTTTGCATCATCAAGTTTCTTTGAAGTCTGGGAAGAATGAGACATAGTTAAAATGCAAGAAACATTCTCACTGAAGCTGGACTTCGGAATGATCGGACCATGTGAGCTTCTATCATGTGTAGCAGCACGATCAAGTAGGGGCGGGAAACCAGCCGGAATTAGACCTGTGTGCAATTTATTGAAGTGGAAATCTGATAATGGTAAACCATAATGAGCATGCCTGGCTCCCTGCATGCCAGCAGGATTGTTGTCGGGCAGACAACCAAACGGGTTGCCGGGGAATTTTGGAATCGGAAATTGGCCATCGAGGGGTAAATCTGGATGTTGTGGCAGTCTCAACTTCTTCCTTGGTGATGAGAAAGGAGAGAGATGGATGTAGGGCATGTTAGATACCAATTCCACTAGCCAAGGGTTGACCCGCTTTACATTCTGAAGTAAATCTGGCTCGTCCCATGTAACCTGCAACATATTTCCCCACCTCATAAGATACAGCTGTAGAACAGAATTTGAGCAGTTCAAAATGACATACAAATCAAAACGTTAACTGTTTCCAAACATGGAACATGGTCATATCAATCAGGCTTGAGGTTCCCACTCATCAGGATCCCAAGAAGAGAAATTAAAAAGTAGGTGCTTAAACTAAAGACCTTTAACCAGCAGGGAAGTATAGCAAGATATCACTCAATCTCTCAGAATGATAACTCTGGCCTGTATGTGAACAACACCTTATTAGCAATTATATCAAATGGTGACGGCTGAATTAATAGTAGACTATGAAATTAGGTAAAAACTTACATATCGACTAAAGAAAATCAATTCTGTCACTTGCGATCAAAAGAAATGAATCAGGGATATCGTATGGAGAATGTTGAATCTACTAACAGTGCATGACAGAGAGTAAATTGAGATTAGAAGAAGACGTTACCTGTAGAAGCCCCCATGGTGAATCGGACCAACGCAGAGGATCAGCAACATGAACAGCAGATATTGTCCCCATGAACCAACTAATACGTGAAGAGTCCTCAGTTTCAAAGGCCATTTTGAACCTCATCCCTGACCTCCACCGGATCTGTAGTGCTGTTCTCACCAATGAAGCCTTAACACAAAATTCTGGAGTACTAGCTCGAGGGTAGTAAACAACCTCAAAAGGCTGCCCTTTTGCAGCTAAAGTTGCAGCTTCAATAACAGATTCAGGCTTCACTTTACGTCTACCAATAAGACCACCATTCGAATTCGAATTATTCCCATTCCCACTTCTCATCAGCTTATTCTCATCTTCCCTCAAAAAGGCGGCGAACCCACCATAAGGCACAACACAATTGCCTCCTGCAGGATTCCACGAAGACTCAGGCCCACCTCCAATCCCTCTTTTCGCTCTCCGGATTCCAACACAGAGATCTCCATTCTCAGCCCTCAAGAAAACTATTGAGTCCCCAGCCACAAGCTTCTTGTGGTTTACAAACGTACTCCAACCAGTGGTTAGAAGATGCCTCCTAGGCGTTCCTCTATATATATGCCTAAACTTCCACGTATCACCATGAACATCCTTCGCAAGAATATTCTGCACAGGAGGGTCCGCAGAGTAATCTAGCCTTGGAAAAATAGTCTCCGCACAATATCTTGGCACAGAGAAGCCTCCACCATTGTTAGCATCGGATTGAGTTAATGTCTTGGCGAATGAAGCCGGCTTATTATCTTGTGCTTCTGTTCCATTCGTACCAGCTTCTTGGTCGTCCAAATCAGGATCGTTGGCGTTTGTTGGTGTCAACTTCATTTTGGCGTAGACTTCATCCGTCTCAGGATCCGCCATAAATTTGACAGCAGAGACTCTGCAGAGAATATAAGGTCGTAATCGAGGTGAGCTCCTGAGATCAACCGGATCACCGGCGTGTTCGGCGTGGCCTTGAGGGAAGTAAAAGACTTTAGAGTTCACAGCCGGCATTTGGACCATGCCGCCGGCACAAGCATGCCAAAGCTGAGAGTCCAAGCACTTCTCTAGCTCTTTCATTTTCTCTTTTGGTTCCATGAACGTAAACAGTTCAACACTATTCGAACATAAAGTTTTCTCCTTTACCGCCACTGATATAATACGTCTCACTACGAGCTGCAAAACGCACAAAAATCAAACAAAGATTAAGTACCACTTTGACAAGATCAAGCTGAGGGAAATTAACTAAACACAATTCAATTGTATCATTACCTTATAAAGCATATAATATGATCAAAAGTTCTTTCTTATTTCTAAGCAGAGAGAAAAACTACTCTTCTCAGCTAGACACTGAGAAGTAAAAGGATTATAACCAGAAACAGAGTCCTGAGTTCAACTTGGTATTTACAAGAATTTCGACATTACTGACTGAAATTTCCTGGTACCAAGCTTCTTCCCTTCCGGTAATTTTCTGTTTCAAAAGTTCCACACGTGCCAGAGCTATAGATATCATTCAGATGCTCCTCTCCTGAACTGAAAATCTTAGCTTCAAAGAATCTGAGGAGCTACTTTTCAACAACACGTATATAATAACAGTTGCAAGCCCAAAATTGGAGACAGAGACCTGGCTTGCCTTTACACACAGATTCTTCTGTCAATCAACCCAGAAAATTAAAGAAAAAGATCTTTCATATCCCAAGGAGCTCTGTTCTTTCAGCTATTAGTAACAGAGAACACAGAATAGTCTCAGCAAATTTTCTCTCAACTTCGTAGATAAAAGGTGGAACCTTTGAGTCACACAGTAGCAAAATGAATAGAAAAATCACAGGAAAAGAAAAGAAGCCATGATGGTGAATCTTCATGTAGTTCGAAAAGATTCAATCAAAGACATCGATGGCCGACAGAGGAGCAGATAAAAAGCCATTCCTCATCAGGAGAGAGAGAGAGAAAAAGAGCTAAATTTTGGATCATGCAACAGTCCAAAAAGCACACACATACACACAAAACACTGAACGAACAGAAAAAAGGACCTAAAGCTTCGAACTTTATTGTTCAATTTTACTCATTGGCTAGGACTCTATATTTATTTATGTCATAATAATAATAACCCATTTAATTATCTATTATTTTACGCTCATTTTAGATTTCTTACCATTTTCTTCGGATCTGAAGAAACCTGTGCATCTTCAGAAGCCAGCAAAACAACAAAGATCTTTAAGGAACCTGTCCACTCCAATTTCTTACTCACCTGTCTTCTTCTTTTAAATCATATAATACTCCTATATTCATTCCCTATTCCCTGTCCCCTGCTAGAGCCTAGATATTAGTCTCAAGGTACTTTATACGTATATATATATATATATGTGATTAAAGATGAGTCGTGTAATGAAGACAATGGTGAGATCTTGATGCAAGTGATTGTTAAGTGAAGTGAAGGCTTGCTTTTAAAGCAAGGCAGTCATGAACTAGATAGGCTGAACCCTACTTAAAAGATCCCTTGTACGAGAAGTCAATGGCTAATTCAAACTGTTTTTCACATTTTGATTCTTGCTTTCCTCACTCTCTTTAAAAAAAATTATAAATATGCCTCTCAATGAGATTTAATAATTTTTATGTTGAACAATTAATTTTATAACCAGCATTATAATAAATTCAAGTCAAGTCAACGAATTCTAACACATAAGACTCTCCATTTTGGGAGGATAACAAGAGGAGCATTAATTATAGGCAAACTTTAATTTTATGAACCGCAATATAATAAATTCAAGTTAATAAGACTCTTCATTTTGCGAGAATAAGAAAAGAGGCATTAATTATACATGAACTTTTCTTTATATTTTTGTAAAAATATTATTTTTGTGGCTCGAACATGTGACCTTTTAGTTAGAAAGGACAATCTTACTGATTGTTTCAAGCTTACCTTCTATGAATATAATAAGGTGATGACGTAAATTTGAAAGATAAATTCAAGTATTGAGGTTTCTACATCATCATCATCATCGTCGTACCCTGAAGTTCCGCAATAAAGCGAGGTTTGGAAGGGTCTAATAGTACGCAACCTTATCCCTACATTGTAGAGAGGCTGTTTCCAGTAGACCCAAATGCATATGTGACAGGATAATAGTGATGCAGGTTAAAGGAGTAAATACGTAAAAACTGACAGTATATATATATATATACTGATGGTGACCATAATAGACTCCACCACAAAATTAATACCGAAGAATATATGTCTCAGAAATTCCGATAGGAGCAACTCCCATGCTCAGCCATGCAGTGACGTACGAAGAAAAGACGTCGTAAAGAATAAAGAGAAGCAAGAAATCAAGAAGATCAGTTAGAAAACAGTTAGGATTGAATTGTTATAAATACGTTTACAATCTTGTGCATCAATTGCATGAAGTTGTGATTTGACTAGATGGGTATGTAAATTGGTTATTTAATTGATGGTTGATTGATATATTGATAGGGTAAAACCTAATGAATGTAAGTAGAGTTGTTAAGATGATTAAAAGTGAAGTGATACTTAAAGAGTAGTGTAAGAAGTGTATGAATGAGGCAATGAGTGTTGCTGCCATGTTTATGGCTAAGTGCTTAAGGGGATGATTGAATGATATATTGGTTGATTGAGTGATTAAATTTAATGCTTATGGAGGTAGGAAAGGTGTTAAAATGAAAGGAAGTGAATAGAGCTGAAAAATGGATTTATACCTATTGCACTGTTTTGATCATAACTAATTGTATGGTTAAGCAAATGAGGCAAGGTTTGTGCCAAATGAAACTTTAGTTGATTGGCTACAATTTCTTGTGAAATAGGTGTTGTCTAATTTTGCTTAGAAGAGTGTTGAATTTTGAAATGAAAATGAATGTGAGGGGCTGTGTGAACAGTACTCGAGATTGAATGATCTGAAACTTTGGTGATTTTTCTAAATTTATGTAGAAGGAATTAGTGAAAATGGTCTTCATGAAAGTTGAAGCCTATCATGTTAGCTTTCCATTGCCACTGA
>JAOTBA010000004.1:25613638-25633508 GCA_025629845.1 Erythroxylum squamatum | reverse complement strand
GGGGCACAAGGGAAATAAATATAACCCTTGTCCTCATTGTGGAAAATCCAACCACATTGCCTTCAGGTGTTGGAAGCGTCCCGATGTTGAATGCAGAAGGTGCCACTAGAAGGGACACATGGAAGCTATTTGCAAGAAGCAGGCCGACCAGACAGATGCAAATGCATAGATTGCCGAAGAGGAAGAACAATTGTTCGTAGTCACCTGTGATCTGGCAGAAGCTCACTCATCTGAATGGTTAATCGATAGTGGCTGTACAAGCCATATGACGCCGGATGCATCACAATTCAAGACCTTGGATCATTTTATAAAAGCAAATGTAAAGCTTGGAAATGGCGTGTGCATTCGTGCCGAAGGAAAAGGAGTAGTGATGATACCTACCAAGCTTGGAATCAAGACCATTCCAGACGTGCTTTTGGTACCCAAAATCCAGCATAATTTACTCAGCGTGGCTCAACTAATGGAAAAAGGTATGTCCGTATATTTCCAATCTGATTTGTGTAAAGTGTTAGACAGGTTCGACCAGGAGATGTTCACCACTAAATGAAGAATAAAAGCTTTGTGATGAAACCTGAGGAGTTGCATCAAGAAGCCTTGGTGAGCAGTACGTCTGAAACTGAGCTCTGGCACAGAAGATTGGGCCATTATCACATGAAGGGATTGGAAACTATGTGGAGAAAGAAGATGGTAGACGACCTTCCAAACTTCTCCGACTGCCATTCAGAGTGCAAAACTTGTCTTCTGGGCAAACACCACCGAACTTCGTTCACCAAAGCAAAATGGAGAGCATCCGAGAAGCTTCAATTGTTGCATATGGATATCTGCGGACCAATGCCGGTAACATCCTTAAATGGTAACAGATATTTTTTGTTAATAATTGATGATTATACAAGATATTCCTGGTTATTTTGCCTGAAGAAGAAAGATGAGGTCCCAAAAGTATTTTTAGAATTTAAAGCATTAGTTGAAAATCAGACGGGCGTAAGAATCAAAACTGTGAGGACGGACAATGGAACAGAATTCGTCTCCGACAAATTCTAGATGAGCTGCAAAGACGCAAGGATCAAACACCAATTGACAACTCCCTACACTCCACAGCAGAATGGAGTGGTGGAGAGACGAAATAGGACGGTGGTGGAGATGATACGGTGCATGTTGGAGGACAAGAAGCTCCCGAAGAGCTTCTGGGCAGAGGCAGCCTCCACAGCATGCTTCCTCCTCAACAGACTCTACACCCGCGCACTCGAAGACAAAACGCCCTACGAAATGTGGTATGAGGTAAAACCGAAACTGAAAAATTTAAGGTATTCGGATCTCTATGTTATTCTCATGTACCCGACGTCAAAAGAAGTAAGCTGGATAGTAAATCTGAAATAGCAATCTTTGTTGGGTATTCTGAATTAACAAAAGGTTATAGATTGTTTTATCCTTCCCAAAAGAAAGTTAAGGTTAGCAGAGATGTATACTTCCTCGAAGACGAGCATTGGACCTGGTCGGAGGAAGAGCCAGGAAAAGATGGAGGCGAGCAGATGCGCAACCCATCTTCGATAATTCCTCAAGTTGCTGAAAATACACTAAACCCAGAAAACCAGGATGAGGGATAATCTGAAGGTGAAGATGAACCCGAAAATCAATTTGTGCAAAATGACCTAAGCTCCGAGGAAGAGCAAGAACCAGAAATAGAGAATGATGACCTAAATCATCTGCCAGTAAGAGGAACTCGCAGCCTGGCGGAAATTTATGAGAGGAGTAACAAAGCAACACTGAAACCAACGAGAGTTCAAGAAGCAATTCAGAATCCAAAATGGTACGAAGCCATGAAGGAGGAAATTGCGATGATAAATAAAAATGGAACCTGGACGTTAGTCGACAAACCACCAGACAAGAGGGCAATCGGACTGAAGTGGATCTTCAAAACCAAATTGAATCCAAATGGCTCGGCTAATAAACTAAAGGCAAGATTGGTCATGAAGGGGTTCGCGCAAGTGGAAGGAGTGGATTTTGGGGAGACATTTGCGCCGGTAGCAAGGATAGAAACGATCAGACTCCTTCTGGCGCTTGCAGTTGAGAAAGGTTGGAGGATCCACCAGATGGACGTGAAATCAGCGTTTCTAAATGGAGTATTACAAGAAGAAATATACGTACAGCAACCAGAAGGATTCGTAATAGAGGGAAAGGAGGAGAGTGTCTACCGACTAAACAAGGCGCTCTATGGCTTGAAATAAGCCCCTTGTTGTTGGTATTCTCGAATCGATTCCTTCTTGCTGGAGATCAATTTCAAGAGAAGTCACAGTGAGCCAACACTGTACGTGAGAAGTCAAACAGGAAATATAGCGGTTGTATCAATATATGTGGAAGACATATTGATCACTGGAAGCTCAGAAGCACAGGTTCAGAGCTTGAAACAACAATTCAGCAGGGCCTTTGAAATGACTGATTTGGGTGAAATGAAATATTTCTTAGGTATGAAGTGAAGCAATTAGACGGAAGAATTGAAATAAGCCAGAGGAAATATGTTCGTGATGTACTGAAACGATTTAAGCTGGACCAATGCAAACACGTTACTACTCCATTATGTCCGAAGGAAAAATTGATAAAGAAAGAAAGAAGGAGACGAAGTGGACAACAAAAATTACAGAAGCATGGTGGGATGCCTAATGTACATTGCTGCCACCCGACTAGATATATTCTATCCGGTGAGTGTACTCTCGAGATATTTGAGCAGTCTAGGAAGACAACACCTCACTGCAGTAAAAAGGGTATTAAGATACCTTAAAGGGACAACTGAGTATGGATTATTGTACGAGAAGACAGGGACATGCGAACTCAAGTGTTATACAGACAGCGACTGGGGTGGAGCTTTGGAAGATATGAAGAGCACATCCAGATATTGTCTTACTCTAGGATCAGCGTGTTTTTCCTAGAGCTCGAAGAAACAAGAGCTAGTAGCTCTTTCAATAGCGGAAGCTGAATTAGTGGCGGCTACTGCAACGGCGAAGCAAGTCATATGGGTTAGAAAACTACTTAGAGATTGCAGGTTCACTTATCGATAGCTACAAAGGTGTACGTGGATAATCAAGCTGCAATTTCTATTTCAATGAATTCGGTGTTCCATGGAAAGACGAAGCACTTTAAACTCAGATATTACTATCTGAGAGACGTGCAACAGGAGGGAGAGATAAAGCTTGAGTACATTTCTACTGAAAATCAAATTGCCGATTTATTCACAAAAGGATTTCATGTGTCACGATTTGAATTTTTAAGGAAATCAGTGGGAGTTCAGAAACTGAATTCCTGATCCAAGGAGGAGTATGAAGAATATATGTCTCAGAAATTTCGACAGGAGCAACTCCCATGCTCAGCCATGCAGTGACGTACGAAGAAAAGACACCATAAAGAATAAAGAGAAGCAAGAAATCAAGAAGTCAAGAAATCAAGATCAGTTAGAAAACAGTTAGGATTGAATTGTTATAAATACGTTTACAATCTCAGTTGTAACACACACTTCTATTAATCAAAGAAAAAATCTCAGTGATTGCTGAGTCCGTATATCCCCTATTCTACTCTGTTTCAGTTTATGTTCTCTCTCTGGCTTTCTCTCTCAAAGTTCTGTGCTCTATCTTCGATTGTTTCTATACGGTAGATAGCTAGTCGCAACAAATACAATAAGAATGATATATAATGAGTATAATAATTAATAAATAAAATACTAAAATAATAAAAAAAAACAAGGTGTGATAATAAAGATTGCAGAATCAAGAAACGTCAAGTCACTAACGGGACTCACAGCAGAGTTCTTCCCAGACTTGTCAGGATGCTCGATGTAGCAGAGTTGTTAGCAAATGCCAGAGGGTTTACGTGTTACATCATCGTTTGCACCCCTCCACCACTGTCTTGAAACACAGGAAACTTATGATCCGTCGCCAGCGACAGCGACACTATCTTCAGAGCTTTGAACGTTGACTTCTGCCACACGTAAGATATACAACTCGAAAAGGTGATATCTTGTCGGGAGCCAGAGAGATATATGGCAAGCCACTCGCCTCTTTTCCGTCTCTTTTTGAGTTACCGTACTTCACAGTGAGATTCATGAAAACCAGTTACTTACCGTATCGTCGTCGGAGGCGCGAGGGTTACTTATGCTAAAACCAATAGACACACAACCAACAGACAAACATCGCCATCGTCATTCATCAATCCTGACTTTGGTACAAATTGTTGCACAAAAAGCAGAAGAGTTGAAGAGGTGACACTCATGTCTCGACGAGAAGAAAAACAGTGTCAGACGAAGAAGCAACCATGGAAGGAAACGAGGCAATGGTGACACAGAACAACGACAATGATGGAGACGATATCTAATAGGAATAATGCTCAATGGTCCAATATCATTACTTAAAACAAAGATATGGAATGTTTATCAAATTAATATAAGCTTGTGGTCTTCAGACTCTCAAAGTCTAGTTTGTATGGAAAAAAAGTTGTTATTATCACCAAAAAGGACCTTATTTAATGGGCTAACCATATAATTTTTAAAATAATTTTATTATTTAAAAAATGTTCTCATTATTTTAAATTACTTAAAAACTAAAAAAATGACATTTTATTAATTTTATATCCAATTATTTTGACATTGAACATTTATAAAGTTTTGAGTTAAAATAATTATACAAACTTTGTTACCTAAACAATCTCATACTATAATTTTCATAGAAGAAAGGGCAAATCCTAACGTATAAGGCTCTTTGTTTTGTGAAAGTCGGAAGAGGGTCATCAATTATATGCAATCTTTTCTTTGAATTTGAATTTTACAAAGAGACTGTTTTTATGACTCGACTCGTAACCTCATTGTCACAAATTCCTTATAGAAGAAAGAATTGAGAAATGACCCGATTCTCGCTTAGCTTTTGCTAGGAATTGCAATAACAAGAATACATTATAGAAGATTGAAAACATAAAGACTAGAGAGAATAGTTCTACTATCTAAAAAAGTATGGTAGTCCAAACAACTAATAGCCAATTAAACTAAATGATATCAATACCGAGGATTTAATATTATCTGATTCAATGTCGTTTTGACCACCAATCAACAGTCCAGAACACAGGCATTACTTAATGATGCAATATTAAATATATATCAATTTTCTAAATCTTCCTCGCATATCAAAACTCTTTTCCATAAAGTTGATATCTGGGTATTTTACTGATGTGAAAATTATAATTCAAATATATTATTTTTGTTAATAATATTAATGAGAGGTTTAATAACAAGTTATTTCTTAAAAAAAAGAATTTAAATAATTTATTACTATTTTCCAAAGTTCAAATTAGAATTACAAAATTTAATAAAGTTCCAATTTTTTTAATAAAATCAAGTAATTTTTAATAATATAAATCTTTTTTAAAAGTGTAAAACTAAAAGAAAGATTTACGATCTTTTGCTTAATTAATTAGTGAATTGATGAACAATTAGCCGTATTTAATTTTTTAATCTATAGTCGGCAGTCCCTCATAATGTAGCACTCAAATGCAGCAATGACCAAAGTCGGCATTATCATTTTTAAGGAACAGAGGGCCAAATTGAGAGAGAAAGAGATTGTTGCAGAAGGACATTGAAAGAGATTGATGAACCAAAACAAGAACATTAGCTGCAACTGTAAAGGGGCCTACGCTTTAGTTTAAATTCGTGGGATGGAACAAGCAAATAGTGGTTGGAGAAGAAACACCAACCAAAGCTAGAACGTGCCTCTGAGCCCACTCTTCACCTTGGAGCATCATCATTAGAGCTCAAAACCCATTACACATCACCAAATAAAAATCCTGCGTGCCCCACTTTCAACATTCATAGTGGTCTTCCTCCGTCCGCCCTCATTGGCAACAAATTAGTTCAGACCTAGAAAAAAGATAAATTGAACATTTCACTCTTGCCAAGATTCGTTTTATGTGTTTTAAGGATATTTTGAGGTTAGCTCAAACATGGATGAAAACTCCATGTTCTAAGGAACTACCTAAGGTTAATGCACTTTGAGGTAAGGAACTTGTGCATAGAAGATCGAAACATTATATCTGAAAGCAAGACCACCAACAAGGAGGGTCACGAAAATAGAGACCTAACATATTAGTACTGTTTAATGTGTTAGCTTATTCTGTTTCCTAATCGAGTTTCATGGTGTCTGTTAGGATCAATCCCTTTAGTCTTACAGTACAATGTCCCGCCCAACTCTTTGAATTATGGGGCATTAAAGATGTCCTATGCTAAAACAACTTGCACTTTCTGACTCTGTTATCGTCCTTTTATAAAGTATAAAATGCCGCACAGTACTGAGATGCTAAGTTTGGAAATGCACAATACAACACTAAACACGGTGGCATTTACCTACTTGCCTGATAATTGAAACTTTTTTTTGCTTTAGTGCATGTGGGGGGATTTATCATGGTTGAATGATTTTAAGGGAATTGTCTTGAGTTGCATTCAAGCATTTGAAAAGAAACTTGTCATTTTGACCCTTTGCGGGTTCTTGTTTCTGTATGAACAAGAACTGGAAACTGTGTATAGCCTGCTAAGTTTAGGAATCCTTGAAAAACCAAAGTGGTTAATTAAGTCACAGACTATCCAAAATATTCTTCGCACAAGTGGAGTAAAATCTCACAAACGCAAAATAATAAAGACACTGAAATTTGGTAAATACAGCTTGGCACACTCTGTCTACATCTGCGGGGTCCTCACCCAGATTAATCGCTTTCACTGTAGTTCAACAAAATTACATAAGATTGATCTCACATAGTACCACTCAATCTATGTAACTATCTCACAACCTAACTATCCGTGAAAGATTTTCGCACCCGATAACACGACCAACTCGTGTTAATCTCGTCAGAAGATTTGTCTAACTATTTTCACTCAAAAACAATAATAAATAAAACAGAGAAAGACAACTTCCCAGATCTGAAATTATTCAACAATAGATTCAAGTTGCTGCAGCAACAAATCATGCATCCATCAACAATAATTCTCCTATGTGCCGCAACCAGAAACCTTCTCCAAAGACCCAGGAAATCAGCAACTCTCAATCATGCGTGAACTACTAATCAGAAGTTATTCACCGTGGGAAAAAGGGCTGCTCACCAACACATACGCAATCAGCCCAACAAAGAACAAAATTGAACAGCAGTGACTTGCGCAATCACACCAACAACACCACCTATTCTCAAGTGACTAACCAAAAAAATTAGCCAAGCCACGGCAACAGTCCACAAACACCTGAACTATTTCACTTGCGTAAGCCACCAGACTCCTTACTCACCAAGGAGACAACATTCAGCACACCAAATCATACGCAACAAGTAAACCAGTAAAATTGCCTATTTGATGCGTGACCCACATAACTTCACTTAACGCAATAGCCAGAGTTACGTGAACTACTCATTGCAAGATTTTTCAACTTACCTGTTCACCTAGACTACTTCCACAATCAAGAGATATGCACGTATATGGATAATCTTCAAGGATTAAGATTCCACCGTAAATAAGATGTATGTTTAAAATAGATTTCTTCAGTGATAGGGATATGTGGCAATGCAATCTTCAAGGCATGTAATAATTCCTATGTCCAATTTAAAATGCCAAAACCAAATAGGATACATATAAAATATATCCTAACACTAATTATACCTGAATCTACCAGCTAGCAGCTGTAGACTCTTTTAAACTCTCAGGAAATGAAAATGAACCAACAAGTAGACACAGCACTTTCGATCTCAAGCTGGCATTGTATGCTACTAATGCCATAATCCAACAGTTGAAACGTAATGTTCAGATCGCTCTGTGATGAACTACTCGCTCTGTGATGAACTACATGCATCCCATTGCTTTGACCTTATACTCGTGCATGTCCATAATATAGTACAAAGTTACAAATGGTAAAACAAAAGACTTTACTAAACCTACAAGCCTCGATCTTGATGGATACATTTACGTCCTTCCCTTCAAATGTAAGATTTGAGTTCAAAACCCCATGTAATGAAGAGGTCTTGAATTACAGGATTCAACTGTCGATTGGTCAATAATCTCTTGTTTTTTAAAAATCCAAGAGAACACTCATGAATCAAAACTAAAACAATACCCAAAAGTTCATCAGTTGACCCTCCCCACTTACTGTCAGAATAACCATGAAATGAAAATTCTGCTTATAACAAACTTTAACTCCATAATGAAGAGTCCCTTTGACATATCTCAGTATTCATTTGGCTGCTCTAAAATATTCTTCAATTGCACAACGTATAAATTGGTACAAAACGCTCAACTTGCAAAATTTCAGGCCTTGTTGTTGTGAGATACATTAGGCACCTGATCAAGCTTCTGTAATAAGCTTCTTTTATTTTTTATTCACCACCTTCTTTGTTGAATTTCTCCTTTTAATTCCTTTCAAAGCCTATGAAGTTTTATGGAGAGGTAGAGGAATGTCTTAGAAAACTAACGCTTCAAAAATCGGGTCAATCGGAAGTCGGATGGAAAAGTTATAAACAAAATAGTGAAAGAGGGTTATCTGAGCCGGCGAGTCGCGTTGTATACGCGACGGCTCGCTAGCCAGCTCGCGGCCATGAGCCGATCGCGAGCCGCACGCGAGCCGAGAGCGGCTAAAAAGAGTCGGTCACGATCGTGACGGCTCGCGATCGCGAGGCTGCTGGCTTCGATTTTTCTTTCTTTTTTTTTCTTATTAACCACTGAACTTCAAAAATTCGTATCGTTTTGCCTAGAACTCTAAATTTGACAAACTTGGTATCAATGAAAAGATAACAAAAAGCTCTACAATTTTCATGAAGAACTTACGAACCAAAACAACCTCCAAAAGGGTCAAAAATTCATTTCAAGTTGGCTGTCCAAAAATGCCATCCTAAACAGTGCCAGAACTTCTAAAAATCATATCTTTTTACTCCATTATCCAAAAATGTCCTACTTTATATCAATAGAAAGATAAAATCATAACCTACAACTCTCATGAAGATCCAAGAGCTATTTCCACCTCTATGAGGGTCACAATTCCAATCAAAGTTTCTGTCCCGTAATTTCTTTCCTAGACAACATTCAAACTTGAAAAATTCACATCTTCCAATTCCCACATCCAAAAATGGCATGCTATACCTCATTGGAAAGCTATGAAATTCTTCTATAACTTTCAAGAAAACTACTTGATCCAATTCAATCCATATCAGTCCAGAATTATGCCTCAAAACACAGCATACACAAACTCATCCTTATAGACATTTACAAAAACATTGCAAAGTCATATTTGAAACAAGCATTTGCAAAACACAATCAAACCCAAATGTCTTTCATTAATATCACCATATAAATTCTTACAAAGCTTTAGTGGGCATTTTTAGCCCCAATACATCAAAGCCTCAAAAGTTCATAATACAAAGAAGCTACATGAACAATGATTTTTGCTCCAAAAATGCATCTAAAGCCTTGTTTACAAAAGATAGCTTCAAATTCAAAAACAAATAGGAGTGATGCCTCGACCTCGGTTCAGTCACTCATTTTCTTGCTCGTCTCCTATGGATGGGGAGGAAAGAGGGGGTGTGATCTCGACGGCTCGTGAGTAACACATTTATAATCAAGAACACAAGCAAAAATCTTTGGATCATTTATTTCCAAATCAAACTTTATATTGACAAAAATCATTCCGCATATGTTTTCCAAAACTTACAATTAATAAAGCAATTCACGGAACCAACATAACGATTACATCAAATTCAAACCAATACAAATCACATCACATAAGCACATCGGAGATGGTTCGGGTGGATCCAAACAGAATGTACTACACATTTCCGCATAGCGGTCAGGTGTAGCCGTGAACTTATGGGAGTCTGTGAGGAGCTCCATGCCACTAGCGGGCAGGCGGAAAAAGCCTAAGAAAAGTGCACTTGACTCACTTAAGGGACCACCACAAACCCATATAAGCATGCATTTTTCATTTTTCACACATATTGGCCAAAATGGCACTTTTCCGAGAAGCAGTCTTATAACATGGCATTCTTTCTAAAATCGCATTCTTTTACAATCATCGAAACAATCTAAAAACATTCCCACAATTCGTTCCCAAGAAAAAGACACATGGCCTATTCTCAAATTATCCAAAAGAGTAATAAATACACATTTTTAAAGTGGTTGGAAAGCATTAAAAATCATTTATTACAAGTAACTATACTAGCTCATTTTCTCAATTATAAAGATGTTACCCACTTTAAAATCCTTTGCTTTAGGCTTGCTCCAAGTGCCTTTCCTCAAGCTCCTCTTGCCTCCTTTGTTCTTCTTCAAAAATCACAAAACCCCAAAACAAAAGAGGTCACAAAATTAGAAAACCTAAGGAAACAAAACATGAAATTTATCCTAGAACCATCTTACCCATTCTTTTCCTAAGTCATTGGAACCAAAACCCCATCAAAAATTCCAAAAGAATTTGAAACAACTTACCTAAAAACTTCACCCACGTTTTTGCTCTTTGGCTCTAATGGAAGATTAAATCTTCCTCTTTCTTTTCCTTTTCGAAAAACTCTTAAAATCCAACTTGAAAATCAAGAAAAGATGAAACCTAGTTTTCCCCCTCTTTCTTCTTTCTTCCTCTCTTCACCGAAGTCTCTCTTCTCTTCTTTTCTTTGAATTTTCGTTCCTCCCTTCTCCTAACACAAACAAGTCCTCTTTTGTTCTTTTAATGAAGCCAAAAGACCAAAATACCCCTCCTTGTAAGCCTTAAACCATTTAACCTTAAGTGTTCTTCCTAAACTACCCCTTATACAAACTTACTACCTTAACACTTAAATTCAATTTAACCCACTTCACAAACCTTATTCACATAACAAACTAGTTAATCCTAACATAAACAAACTACTAAAATTTCAAAATTAATCTAATCGTGCTTATTCCTAAAAAAAAATTTGGGGCCAACATAGAATCTCCTTAGCATATTTCTTTTGACAAATGAATACTTCATGTTGATCTTGTTTAACTACCATGCCAAGAAAATACACCATTTCTATAATATTTGTCATCTTAAAGACATTTTTCATCTCCTTGTTAAATTGATCAATGTGCACAATATTATTTCATATTACCAAGAGGTCATCAACATATAACAATCAAGAAACAATCACTATGTTAGATTTATAAGATTTAACATAGAGAGTGGATTCACTCGGTGTTTTTGCAAAGCTTAAGCTCAATAAGTGCTTATTAATTCTACTATACTAAGACCTTGAGTCTGCTTCATTCCATACAAAGCCTTTTTATTAAAAGGACTTTATGTTCCTGCTCTTTCAAATGACGGTTGAGAAAAGTTGATTTGACATCAAGTTGAAATACTTTCCTGCCATATTAAGCAACTAATGCAAGTAATGAGGTAAGAAGAAATGAGGTGAGATTTCTGACCAAGTTGATAGCCACGAGAAAAAAGGATATTGTTAACTTGAAGTATAAACATTAAAGACTTTTTAAAAGAATGAAGACAATGAATGGTCTAAGAAAGTGTATTGCAATAATCTACATTCATTCATTAAATTGAAGAGCTATTTATACATGTTGAGTTGTTAACACAACAACATAAAACCTACTAAAATTAATTAGCAATCTCTAACTTATTGGCATAATTACTTGTGGAACAAATAGGAGAATCATAACAAACCAAGACTTAGTCAAATAAACTACTGCAATCAAAAAAATCTGATTGTAATAGTTACTGAGGCATAGTCTCAACATATACAAAAGACAAAATGTGGGCTTTACCTAAAAGGCACAAATGTTGACACTTCCTCTCTCTCTCTCTCTCTCTCTCTCAAGTAATCCTACACTTTAAGCTCCCCATTCTTCTTGTCCAATCTTCAAGGAGGGTTTAACACATTTATAATTAAACCATTAAGGTCATCTTGGGATGACATTTCAGCTAAACTCTATTCAATATGATCCATCTCAAATTCAATAGACAAAACTAAAATTGATAAGATTTTGATCTCTTGGACTCGACTTGATTCAGTTCGAATGGTTTGGACTGACGTCGCTTGTTTAATAAATAAAGAATCTTGTGAACAAAACGATCCATTATTATCTTAAACATCATTCAACTCTAAATATTTGTTAAATTTTTTATATAATAATTATTTATGACCTTAATTTGAGTTAATAAACTAAATTAATAATTTTGATAAACTAAAGAGAAAATAATTTTCTAAAAAATTCTTTAATCATATTAATATCTTAACTTAATAGTTTTTAAAGTGAAATTTGTGTAATTGGTTATGATATTCTTAATGTAATTTGTTGATAGGGATCCTATTATCTTGCTACATAATTAGACAACCGAGAAGGGAGGTGTACAAAATTAGAAGGCCTATAGTTAGGAGTTTAAGTCAAATTCCCAACTATTCTTCATTTTGGCAGTGATTCCAAGGGTGCTTTGTTTGTTGTAAGAATTTTTATAATCCAAAGGATTTTATTTATTGACTTTGCATATTTATCCATGGCTAGGACTTTTTTGAAGCCTATTATTCTTTTCCATCCAGATAGCATAGATCGAGAAAATGAAGGTTGTTTGAAAAATGTAAGCATCCTGTTTCATAAGTTTGGCCTTCCCTACAATGCTACCCACAATAAAAGGCCATTACCTCCTATTTCAATTTATATGCATTCGATGTTGGATTTTCGACCAAATTATTTAGGAGTAAGTGCATTTAAAAAAATTAGCATTTGATTCAGCCACCATTTGACATAGTAAACATAGGTTTGTCTGAATACCATTACATCTATCCTTTGTTTGAAGTCTTTGCCTTACTGCTAACCAACTAATAAAAGAAGACTTGGGGAAAGAGTTTTAGATCAAATAAGACGAAACTAGGGAACTTGCAAAGAATGTGGTCTAAATAAGTCATAACATAAACTATTGTACATCTTTAGAAGGGGTCTTGTAACCAAATCACCCTATCCATCTAGGTAGGTATGTTGATAAAAGACTACTAGCACCTTTGAAGTTATATCTCCAATTCCCTTCCAAAATTATGTTACTTACCTTGGCTTGAGGATGGATTCTCATAGTAAATGCATGCATATTATGCCTAAGGTGTAAAGGCCCTAGGTTGGATCAGTTCCCAAACCAAAAGCATGTATGTTCCCTATTTTCTATCAAACTCTTGAACGAAAAGTGAAGTTTCTCTTTAAGTCTTAGCATATGTATTTAGGACTATGAATGTTCCCTACTTGCTAGTCCCTACTTGCTAGTCCCAAACAAGTAGTATTTATAAATCCATTTAGACCAAAGAGCCTCCCTATTATTAAAAAAGCCTTCATGTCCTTTTTGCAATCAAATTTAAATTTATGGTTTGAAAGGTGATTAACCCCAATCCACCTTTTTGTTTGGGAAGGCATAAGACTTCCTATTTGATCTTAGCCCCTTTTGAATTATCAAACTTCCCTTACCATAGAAAGTTCCTCATAATCTTCTCTATTTCCTGGTTATTCTTTTTGGTAGTATTAGATAGGAGCTTTAGCGGATATGTAAGTTCCTCAAGATGGATACAATTAATTACAACCTACCTGCAACTAACAAGGTTCTGTTTTACTAAGAATTAACCATGCTTCTAATAGATTCTTGCAAAGGTAAGCAGTCTAAATATCTTGGCTCCTTAGTTGTAATTAGAATTCCAAGGTACTGAAAAAGGGCTTTATTTACATTCAGACTAGAGATAAAGCTAAGCAATTTCATATGTTAAGAATCAGTAGAATATAGATCTTACTTTTGTCCCTATTGACTTTTAGACCGGAATGTCTTAAGAATTGGTCGAGAAAGGTCACCACTAGTTGCAGAAAAAAGAGGGTTTTAACTTATAATGGAACAAGTATTTTTCATTGGCATTTATGTTGGATTTTAACAATCTAGAGAGTATTTCAATTGCTAGGGTAAATAGATAAAGAGACAAGAATCACCTTGTATTAGCCTCTTTAAAGAATTTAGAAGGCGAGCCATTTACTAGAATACTGTAGGAAGTTGTACTTATGTGTGCTTTGATCCTTTTATAAAAGTCAAATGCGTAGAGATAGTAAAATATGAAATCCCAATCTAAGGATTCAAAAGTTTTGCAAAATCTACTTTTAGAGAGCAACTCTTAATTGGCACTTTAGTGTTGTAATCTTTGAAAAGCTTATATACTAGTAATATATTGTCACTAATAAACCTCCCATAGATGAAGATTCCCATAGATGAAGACTCCTTAACTTGGACTTATGATTAGCTTGAGAGCTTCCTTGAGTTTGCTTGCTAAGAGTTCAGATATTAACTTGTAAATGTTATTATAACAGGAGACTGGGTGGTAGTCATATATGGAGTTACGGTTATTTGATCCTGAAGACCAAGAACACATAAGTTCTGCTTAACTCTCTAAGGGCTTTCCCACTTCTGAAAAGTTCCTACACAGTATCAGTAATTAATATCCCATTCAAGCTCTATATTCTTTGAAAGAAGTATGCATTAAAACTGTCAAATCCAAGCACTTTATTTGGATTCAATCTAAATAGGACCTTTTTGATCTTTTGTGTATTAAAAGGCCTAATAAGACTAGCTTTTTGATTTAAACTCATGGGATAATCAATGAACTGCATCAATGCATAAGTTAAGGAGCCACCAGTTGGCTTGTATCCAATAGATCCTTGTGGAAATTGAAAGCTATTTCACCTATTTGGGATCTATCTTTGCAAATTTTACCTTGTTGATCCAATAGATAAATAATTTTGATCATGATTCTTCTAGCTAGGATGGAATTGAAGAAGAAATTAGAGCTGATATCCCCTTCATTAAACTAGTTTACCTTTTCTTTTTGTTTCAAAAGAGAACTATAAGCTTAAAGAGCTTATGTGTAGCCTTTAAGAGATTGTTTCTCAAGGAACTTCAGGGTTTCGTCATTAGGTTTCAAGTAAGCCTTATCATATGCTTTACTTAGGGACTACCTTGTACATTGTAATCTTAAGCTAGTATTCCCATAGACCTTGCCTTGACGATCTTTAAGGCCTTACTTGATTAATCTTAACTCGCACATAAGTTGGTGGGCACAACATCCTAGTATATTATGATTTAATCCAGCTTTAACCACCTTCTTAAAGCCCTCTTTGGAAGCCAAAAAGTTAAAGAATCTGAAAGAGGTTTTAGAAGCTATGGATGTGGTGATATTTATTACCTCAATATATGACTAATCTAAGGTTAATGAAGCTCTAAAGCTAGCAAAGGACCCAGGGAACTGATTCATCCACTTGTCATTCACTAGGACTTAGTCTAGTCTTTTCCTGATTAACCATTCCCCCTGCTAATTATTGGACCAACTGAAAAACAATCCTATATCGTTGAGATCAAGAACTCCTAGTAGAGAAGTTACTTAGCTAAGTTCCTTAGTCAAACTCTTGTAACTTGTCCTCACTCCTTCTGCTTCAGAATTATGTACATAATTAAGATCACCTCCTAATAACTAGGAATTATGGATATTAGAACCCTACAAATTTTTCCTTTGAAAGCTCAAATTAGCTATATAAATAATGGAGACTGTAAAAAGCGCGCTATACTGCTCAAAGCAACATTTAAGATGCATTAATTGATCTGAATAGTCCAAAACTTGAACATGGACTAGGGAAGGATAAAAAAGCCCCACGATTCTGCTAAGGAAGTGATGAGAGTGGTTAGTAAAGAAGACCACTTAGGACCAAAAGAGTTTAGGAATACCTATAGCTTTTCAGCCCTTTGTTTCCAAAAGTCTTAGGAATATAGGCTTCTTTCTATAATAATGTCCCTAACTACTTGTTATTTGTGAGGGAAATTAAGCCCTCTGATGTTCCAAATTCAGAGTGACATTTGGTTGAGGAGTTATCACCTCCAATTTTAGCCTTACTAACCCTCCTTCTGTATTTCCTCCTAAAGGTGAAAAGGGGGACCATTGTGAACTCTTTCCTATAATGATCCAAATTGGGTGAGGGCATTTCTTTAGCTTTGGAACTATCTTTAGGGACCAAATTCTAGTATTCAATGGTTCTTGTATTCGGAAGAACATATGAGCTTAGGATATGATCTTCAGAGGTGTTTAAAATTTGAGGTATAGAGGTAGCAGCCTGATCTTCAAAGGAGCTTGGAATTTGAGGTAATATACCTTGACTTTCATAAGACAAGACTGTTATCACCTGAGAATTGGAGATTACTCCTTTAATTTGGGTGCTTCCCTTAGAGCTAGCACTCTATTGGCAAACTTTTAATTTCCTAATTGAGCATAATTAACTAGTATTTAATAAGAATTGACAACTATCCCTTCCTACAACTAGCTTTTGATGCAATTACATGGCAAAGAACCTGCAAGTAGGCTTCTATTGCTTGGCTTGGGTAAAAGGTTTCAACTATAGGACAATTGTATTTCAAGTTGCATTAAATCTTTAGTTTCATCCAGTTTCAAGATAGATAAGGCTTTAGGAAGTTACATTTCCCTCTTCACTTCTAACATATCGTAACCTATCCATATTAGTCATCTAAGTGTCCACGTAAAAGAGTTTTCCAAGGAATTGGCCAAGTAGCTAAGCTCTTTTCCCATCTAGTAATCTTATAGAATTGAATAGAAGTTGATCCTAAGGGTAATAACTTCAATTCTCCTCCTATATAATTCAATTCCAGGATTCCATTTCTTGAGAATCATTAGCTGTCCACCAATATTCCAAGGCTACGCTCTATAATAGATATCAGGCCAATACCCTCAACAAATTCGAATATAAATGCCTCATCCTCAGTCCACAACAATTTCTCTAGGCTGTACTTACTCCTTTTGATTGAAGCCCAGAATTGCACATACGGACAAAAAGACCAAACCAATTTAAGAAGACAACCAGGAAGCTACTACAGTGCGTAATATCTCAATAGGGGGAGAAATTATACCATTCAGCAGACGGAAGTCTATATAGGTAAGTTTCACCTTGGGTTGGTTATAACTAGCAAACTTACCCCAAGCCTACTTAGAAGTAGGTTTCTTAACCATCGACGTTGGTGGCGCTAGTGTCTTAGCACGTCCCTTAGACTGATTAGGGAGGGGGGAAACTCATAATCATCTTAGAGGGAACCTTAGTGGATTTACCTGGCAGCTTGGAAAAAGATGGGAAATTCTCCTCAAACAAGTTTACCTTTGCTTCATGCATTTCCATAGACTCTTCACTTATGAAATTTAAAGCCCTAGCTAAGCTTAACAACTCTGACAACTTAGGAGGAGGAGAAGAATTCGTCACAGACAAGTTTTTCTTTGCTCCATTCATAAACATTAGCTCCTCATTTTTGGTATTTGAAACCCCTACTGAGCTCTGTGGCATTAAAGATTCGCCCCCTGAGGCAAAGCCTTAAATTAGGGCAATGGAAGAATACACTCGCCCAAAATAACTAAGATAAAGTGATGCAGAACCCCAAGGCTAAAGAACCTGAAACCCCTCAAACACACACTTTGGATAGAACATGAACAAGAAAAAAAATCTACAACCTTAATGAATCCCCAATCAATTATATGAAAGAAAACACATATAAGTTTGATTTGAAAACAAGAATAGAAATTCGCCATAAGTGATTACCTTGATAAGAATTATATTCTTGATACAATAGAAGAAGACAAGAAAATCCTCCCTTAAATAATTTGTTATTCATCCAATCTAAACCCTAAACAATGTTTATTATAAGGTATTTATACCATTTGAAAAGAAAGAAACCCTAAATATGTAAAAGGTCTTTAAACATGGGTCTTCCATTAAATTAACTAAAGCCCAAAACACAAGTAGTGGGCTACCCAAAACTATGCTCCTAACTTAAAATAATTAATTAAACATGAATAAAAGTCTTCTTGCACATTCCGCCTAACTTGATTACTTATGATGCCATTAACCCTCATTGTCTTCCATACCATCTATAATTCGGTCCGTTTAGGATTGAAGCGCTTCTTTGAACTTCTTAACTCTTGATCTTGTTATTGGTCCCTCCAGCATTACTATCTCATCTTTGGTTCTATTTTTCTTACAAAGTGACATGGTCGTGCTCACATCATCCCCTCCCTCTTCAAAAGGATTCGTCCTTGAATCTGAATCAAAGTCAAAAAGAGATAAGTTAGAAACATTAAAAGTAGCACCAATATTATACTCACCTGGCAAGTCTATCTTGTATACATTGTCATTGATGCGTTCCAACACTTGGAATGGTTATCACCAGTTGCATCAAATTTTGACTTTCTTTGCTGTGGAAACCTTTCTTTTCACATATGCACCCAAAACCAATCACTTGGTTCGAAGAGAACTTGATTTCTTCCTTTATTTGTTTTTTTGTGTATATATGCGATTCTTTTTCTCAATCTGTTCACACACTTTCTCATGTATTGTTTTCACCAAGTCAACCTTCTTCTTGCCATCTAAACTAGCAATCTCTATCAATGGTAAAGACATAAAATCCAACACGGTTAATAGATTAAATCTATACACAATTTCAAATAGGGAATAACCTGTAGAAGAATGTGTAGAACAATTATATGCAAACTCAAAGAATGGTAGACAATCTTCCCAAGTTTTCAAGTTTTTCCCAACAATTGCACGCAACATGGGTCCTAAAGTCCTATTAACTACCTCAGTTTGTAGATGACATGTAGTAGAAAATAAAAATTTGGTACCCAACTTTCCCTACAAAACTCTTCAAAGTGACTTAGGAACTTAACATCCCTATTTGAAATAATGGTTCTTAACACACAATGAAGCCGAACCACTTCCCTAAAGAAAAGATTAACAATGTCTACTGCATCATTTGTTTTCTGACAAGCAATGAAGTGAGCCATTTAATAAATCTGTCCATAACAAAAAATATGTTATCTCTACCTTTCCTAGTACTAAGTAAACCCAATACAAAGTCCATAGATATACCAGTCCAAGGTTCACTAGGTACAGGTAAAGTGTATACAAACCATAAGGCATAGACTTAGACTTAGCTTGTTTACATGCAATACACTTGGCACAAACCCTTTCTACGTATCTTCTCATATTTGGGCAACAAAAATGTTCTCTAAGCATAGTTAAAGGCATTTGCACACCAAAATGTCGCCCCATTAACCTTCCATTATGTGATTCTCTAACAAACAACTCTCTGATAGAACATGCAAGAATGCTAAGTTGTTTACCCCTAGAAAGATGTCCTTCATATCTATAGAACTTATCAAATACAACATGTTCACAAGCTTGATATACATTAGCAAAATCAACATCACCCACATAAAACTCTTTCAAATGCTCAAATCTAAGTAACTTAGAAGTAACCATAAAAATCAAAGCGTACCTTCTTAATAATGCATCAGCCACAACATTTTTCTTACCTTGCTTATATTTAATCACATACAGAAATGTTTCGAGATACTCCACCCAAATTGCATGCCTTTTGCTCAATTTCCCTTGTCCCTTCAAGTACTTCAGAGATTGGTGATCACTATGTATCACAAACTCTTTAGGTAACAAGTAATGTTCCCAAACTTCAAGAGCTCTCACTAAGGCATAAAGCTCCTTATCATAAATGGAATCGTTGAAAACTGATACGCTAAACTTCTCACTAAAATATGCTATATAATGATTCTCCTGCATCAAAATAACCCCTACATCAATCTCAGAAGCATCATATTCAATTTCAAAAGTTTTGGAAAAATCAGGCAAACTCAAAACAAGTACTGTAGCGCCCCCTCACCGTAGGGTACACAACGGAAAACCCGAAGGTCGCTCCGACGAGTATCCCACGATAAAGGTGCACCACCAGAACATTTCTACTAATAATCCTCATGGCATTGCAATAATTTAAAATCA
>JAOTBA010000004.1:25578805-25594495 GCA_025629845.1 Erythroxylum squamatum | reverse complement strand
GGAGTTCTAGCAATTTCAATGCCTAAAAAATACTTAGCACTTCCCAGATCTTTAATGGTAAAAAGTGAGTGTAAAAAGCGTTTAACAGCAATTATATCTTCCTCACAATTACCACCGATTAACACATCATCAACATAAACCAAGAGATCCATAAAACCACCTTTAGTGACTTTAGTAAACAAGCAATGATCATTCATAGATTAAGAGAAACCATATTGCAAAACCTGGGTAGTAAATTCTGAGTTCCATTCTCTGAAGGCTTGCTTCAAGCCATATAATGACTTCTTCAATCTACAAACTTCTCCTTGGCCAGCCTTTGTATAACCTTCTGGTGGAATCAAATAAACCTCTTCTTTGAGATAACCATGCAAAAATGCATTATTAATATCTAATTGATGGACAAACCAGTTTTGTTTGGTAGCTAAGGCCAGAAATGTTCTCACCGTGACCAGTTTAGCAACCGGGGAAAAACTATCAAAGAAATCAACTCCAGCAGTCTGATTATACCCCTTTGCCACCAACCGAGCTTTATATCGTTCCACAGTCCCATCAGAGTTATATTTAACCTTGTACACCCACTTAGAGCCGATAGCTTTCTTGCCAGGTGGAATTGTAGTTATATCCCAAGTCTGGTTTTGCTCAAGAGCTAACAATTCTTTATTCATAGCATCCACCCACTCTGTGTGTTGGACTGCCTGGCTGTAAGTCTGCGGTTCCACACTCTTGCTAACATTGGCCATAAAAGCTGCATAGCTTGGAGCAATTGCAAAACCATTCTCAGAAATGCTGCAACTAACATAATCCTTCATCCAAATTGGTGATCTCCTCTGCCTTGCACTCATGCGCAATTGTTGAGCAGGCATGAAATCAGTATGCTCATCTTCTGCCATTTCTCCAACCACTCCATGCTCACTAACTACATCAGTGGACAGAGGCACATCATCTGCCATGTCTCCAACCACTCCATACATATCAGTTGACACTGCAGGAATAATGCTATTTTCATCAATTTCAACATGATCAACAAAGTCAGCAGAGGAAGGTACCTCTAACACACCAGAAGAAGGATCTGGTAAACATATATCTAAATCTGAAACAGCATAAAGATGATTTTTATGCTTGTCAGAGTCAGCAAAAGGAAATATCTTCTCATAGAATATCACATCTCGTGAACTAAACATCACATGAGCATCCAAGTCATAAACTTTATAGGCTTTCTGACCAGAAGCATAACCCACCATAATGCATCTTTGTGCTCGAGCCTCAAATTTACCCTTCGTAGGAGTAGTATTCGTAGCATAACAGAGACAACCAAAGGCCTTCAACCTCCCATAATCTGGTAATCTGTGAAACAATATCTCAAAAGGAGTCTTCCAATCAAGAACAGAAGAGGGTAAGCGATTAATAATGTGAGCGGCAGTCAAGATTGCTTCCCCCTAAAAACACTTAGGCATGTGTGCCTGAAACATTATTGCTCTAGCAACCTGCAGCAGATGCTTGTGCTTTCTCTCCACAACCCCATTCTGTTGAGGGGTATAAGAACAAGTTCTCTGATGAAGAATTCCTTTGGTAGCAAAGAAAGTTTGGCAATGGTGGTTGACAAATTCTGTGCCATTATTAGACCGCACCTTCTTTACCTTATGATCAAACTGATTCTCAACCATAGTAATAAAGCCGAGCAGGGCATCAGGTACTTGATACTTGTACTTCAACAAAGTAGTCCAAGTCGCCCTGCTAAAGTCATCAACAATAGTCAGAACGTAATGACAAGAATTAAAACTTGCCTGTTTGTATGGACCCCAGAGATCAACATGTATAAGCTCCAGTACATGAGTGGTGCTTCCCTCAGCTACTGAAAAGGGTAGACGATGTTGTTTGGCCAAATGACAGACATTATATGGATCCTTCAAATCTTTAATATCAAGACAACCTATATGTTGTAACACCTTTAAAGAAGCATGCCCAATTCGTTTTAAGCTATACAAAGAAATGACCACTGACATGCTTGCGTTTTAAGCTATGTCCTTATTCGAGAAAATCCTGTGTCATTTCAATATAGCCTTATTTCATCTATATCCATGTCTACACCTTTGCATTATAAAGAAGAACATGCCTAGACATATAAACATGTGATAGATCATGTTCACCCAAAGACTGCTAATAAACACTAGTGTATGTGAGTCATACAAACAATAACGTAATGACTTATCTATATTATAAATTATGTGGTACATATTTATTTTAATTTTTAACTCATAGGATTAAATTATTATATTATTTTTTGAAGTGATTTAAATAATTGGTCATGACTTTTTGAAAATTTTCTTAAATTCGAATTTCATAAACTCTTTAAAATTGTTATTAAATCTTTTTTAATAATTAAAATAAGATTTTAATTAATTAGGACCGTTGTTTTAATTGTGAGTCTTAATCGACAAGTAATTATTCTATATTATGAAAAATAAAAAATGTTTGTATTGTTTAATTTCATTGTTTTAACCTTTAAGTTTTTAAGTACCTCCTAATGACCTCAGTCATAGTACACTTGTCAACATTTCTAAGCATTATTAAAAAAGCAAACTTTTAAAGTAAGGATGAACCTTCTTTTTCATCAGGCTATATAGAAAATGTGAATAATGTAATAACAAATAGGTTTGTTTTTCTTTAATACTAGTGAAATGAACACTTTCAATGAGAAAATAATTAAATTGCAAATAGAAATAAAGATCTTATAAAGCCAAAGTGTGGGTGAAATTTAGAAGAATCATAACAAATGGGAGTAAATCATTGATGATTGAAATAATTTAAAATAAGTGGACTAAACTCTATGGTTCAAACTCGATTTAAAACTCGATCGAACCTAATCATATGGCTCAGGTTTGATACCAATCTGGCTTTATGCGGTTCGTTGCATACTTGGACCTGAATAATTCAGTTCGAGCTTGAGTCTGATCAAAGATTCATCCAACTTAAAGGCTAATCAGGTTAGTTAAGCAAGACTACCTTGACTTGATAATTTAAATAAGCCAAAGATTGCTCTCAATAATAATTAATCAATCATTAAAAGTTTTTCCTATCCTGATAAGTGACAAGAGTAATTACTTTGAAAAATTAAAATAGGAACATAACATTAAAAAGGTAATAGGGGAATAAATCACTTTTTTAAAAAAAATTTACACCAATTCCATTATAGTGGAAAGAGTATGACACTATTGGATATTCCAAAGCTTTACATTGAAAATGGTAACCACTTTCATAAAAATATTCATTAGATAATATTAAACATATAATAACCTTATTAGCCACAAGGAACCATCTTTTGTAGATAACACCTTAATAAATGGTCAATAATGTTGATTAACTTTGTATGTAGGAATATGAACTTGTTCGTAGAAGCACCTAAAGTTTTATGATCCATGCGTACAACAATGTAGGAATTTCTGCAGTAGGTAACAAAGATGAAATATAGTTGATGGATAAACTAATTATAATACAAATAAAAGGTCAAATCACCATTTCTTTGGCTTGATATAAGAACTTGTGAAGCTTCTTCATCATTCTGTTTCTTAAGATCATAAATAGTTAGCAACTATTGTTAAGGAAAAAAATCACAACTTATTAAATATTACAATGAGATTACATATAATAGCATTATTCCTTTTAATAATTTAGAATTAATTTATAGAAACATTAATAACATGCATTTAATAGTTAATGGATCATTTTTTATAATGAAGACTAAAAAATACTTGATAAATTATAAGATAGGTTAAGCATATGAAATGTTTTGTGTGTAGGCAGGGCATTTAATTATAGAGTTATAGATATATCTTACAATGCACAATCATCTTGCAATCGCTTTATCCTTAACTTAGTAAAAGAAAAGGAGGGCAAGATAAGATTAAGAAGAATTGAAGTTAATGGTTCTCTAACTAGGAAATTTTGTCTCGCCCTTATGGAAAAACGTAACCATCCATTTTCTTCATGTTCATCAAAGTAGCATTACTACCTTTAAGATGAATAAACTTTGAAGCAACTTCATATTACCCTCGGATATTTTAATGTGTGATTCAATATACAATATCATCAATCCTGTGAAACATAAATGGAAAGAAACTTATTAAGTTATATATAAATATGAAAGAATTTGACTCTAAGATAAACAAAGCAATTATGGTTCACTAAATAGATCTTGTAAGCAACATCAGACTTGCCTTAAAGGTTTTATAGTCTACATTACCTCTTTACAATATTAAGAACATAACTGGATTATAAGTTATAACTAATTACATGGTTTATTCATATGGCATCTTGTAATTGAAAAACAAATTTTACAAGCCTTACTAAGATTACGACATTCCTGAAGAATCATATACTAGTAAGATTCACTAGCAAGTTTGTCTAGCAAAATTAATCAAGAAGTAAACAACCTAAACCAGCTACAAGCAAACAAAATAAATTTAAAATAAATTATTAAAGAGAAAAGTGTGTAAGATAACTTACAATATATAAATCGGCTAATAGTTCTAATAATTAAAAAAATGTGTTAGCTATTCGTTATAGTTAAGATTCCTAATAGCTTGCACCACTTCATTCGTATATAAAAAAATATTATGTAAATCATATATAATTTTGCAACAATTTTTTTAAGTTTATGCAAGATAATTAAAATATATCTACATCATTAGATATTTCTTCAAATAAAATTTTAGTTGGATGGATGATCTCTATTGTATTCATATTCTCTATACATGTTATAATATAAAAAAGAAAAATATAAGATAATACAATAGATTATTAAAATTATAAAAGTAAAAGACTAATATACCATAAACTATAGAGTTCACCTTAACCATTTTTAGTACCTAACTGATTTTAAGCATAAATTAAGATTTTTACAATTTTAGAATAAGTCGACTATGATGAGGACTCATTATTCGATCATCAATACTAAAAGTAAACTTGAAAGCAACTATAAATATTAGAATTATTAACAAGTCTTGTGCAATTACTTGTACAATCAAATATTAAGCTTCATTTGACTTCCACCATGATAATAGATCAAAATACTCTTCAGTTTTAGTTACAATATCTGCTTCCAAATAACTATTCAACTATATCTTACTACAAGAAATGTTAACACTTTTTTCTTTTATAAATTCCTTGAAACAATGATTCAAACTTCCAACTTTGCTTGATGATAATATATAAACAAAAGATTAAGATGATATTGAACTACTGTGATCTAAGTCTTTATCCAATTTTGATTGATAATCATTAAACAAATCATACTAGAAGTGTCTAGTAATATCAATAAATTGTTCAGTAGGATCACCATATAACTATTGATATGAAAATTGAATTCCCTCTATCTTGTATCTTAGGTCCAACATAGAAAGAACTATTATAATATTATCAATCAAATACCAATAAATACCAAATTTGTATATCATATGCTTTACTATTGTCTAATCACCTCATTTGAATGCTAGCTTGTTCTTACATATGTTAGCAAAACAAATATTCAAAGTTAGATACTTTGTTCTAGAGTACAACTCAGTAATATTTTAAAATAGCAACAATTTCTCAAACTACTTTTTCCAACTCCCATTGCTCTTCTATCAACAAATATGTCTATTGAGAATTTCATTTCTTAACTTAATAAACACCTCAATATACTTAATTGTCAACTCTAGCATCTTAAATATAGAGTTCCAACTTATTGGAAATCTATAACCAATTTCTTAGTGCATAGAATACGTAGTTGTCTTACAATTATCGTTTAAGTGTTACACTTTAATATGCTATGTTATTCTACATTTTTTATACCCTTTTTTTAATCATCTCTAAGTCATTCTTCATTATCAAATTCATTATATGCATAAAATAGTGCATATGGAAGAACCTCTCATCCATCAGCAAGTTCCTAAACTATAACTTGCCTTTAACTTTATCAACCATAGCATCATGCATGCTATAGTTATTTAAAGTTATAGTTGAAAGTTTCATATGGATGTTCCAGTCCATTAAACAATTAACCAATACAATTATCGATCTCTCACTTATATGCAGCTTCAAAATATAAATAAACCTATTATTTTAAAACATAATAAAAATCAATTATAACTTAATCAAAGAACAAAGGATAACAAAATTAAAGAAATACCTTAGTATCAACTATGTAAAGTCCCATAATTGTCAATGTAATGCGTTGTTATCTCCATATATCCCTTCTTTTGATTTTCAGTTGTCTATATGTCTAATGTAATGGTCACTCGTTCATTATTAATAGTTAAATCTTTAATATCAAAATTTTTGCTCCTTATAAATCTTAAATATGTATATTTCAATAGTATTACAAGTTGGCATCTTAAAGGTCAGTTAAAGTGAGACAATAAACATCTTAAGTCTTTATTATCTCAAGATCACAAGTCGTGACAATTGTTTCACTTTTTCCTTTTATTAGATTAGTGTCTTAAAATGTTTAACCTCCTAATTCCATGTTTTCAATTACAAGGGTCCTTATATGATATGACCCTCATCAACGTGACTAGTGAGATTCAATACCAATATGAAACTTTATATATTTGAAACAATTATAAATAATATAATCATGAAATCAATTCAATATATAGAATATTTAAACCAAAATAATAAAAAAAATAAAGCATGGAGATATTTAAACTAAGGTCAGTTTCATTAATTTATTTTAACATTAAGTGATCTAAACCATGTACATTACAATTTAGAAATTTAATCGATCTTAGTATCCTTAAAAGTAATATGTATATTTACAACACCAAACACCCCCCCCCCCCCAAAACTTGTTTTATTGTTTAAGAAAAGGAAGAAGACGTGATACATGCACCTGTACAAATACAAAACCCCTAACTGGAGTTTTTAAAAATGAGAATAAAATTTGCAAACTTGTTTATTTCAGTGAATTGACAGTTTCATTGTATTGTTAATCTAATGAATAAATAGTTTAGTTAAATGTCAAACATCATTTTGACACTTTACAACCTAAGATTGATCTCTCTAAAAGTTCTTTAATCCTTGGAACATTATTAATCTTTTTTCGTTAAAGATATTTTAAAAACAATAGATAGATAAAGCATACAAGCCAAACATCAAACTTACATTTTAGACAAATAAAAACAGATAACAACAATGTCAACCTTAGATTTTAACATAAGAAAACAATAAAAAGAAAACACAACAACTAAGTGAAATACCCATAAACAATAAGCACATAAACATTGAGTGAAACTAATTTTAAACCAGTATCTTTGCTTTATATAATACATCCTAGAAGAGTATAGAAGATTAATAACAAAGCACGTATAGAAATTGTATGAGTGAATAAAGGAATTTTGATTTGAGAGTAGAGATTCAAAATTTAAAGAGAAAATAAGAAATAAAGCAGTTTATCATATTCGAATAAACAGAAACCGATCTAACACCATAAACATAAACATGCTAGGGAAAAAATAAGAATAAAAATAATTGATTTATCAATTAGCATTTAAACCTTCCTCAATTATAAATCATAACTTTAAACTTAAATGAAACTAATTATTTCTTATCTTATTTTCGTATTATCTCTTCTTTAAAATTAAAGAAATGGTAATCAATGTCATAGCCATAACTAGTAGATAATACACATGACACATTCAAATTCTCTTAATTAAAAAGGATTTCCTAACTACTTAAATGTTCAGGCTTACATATTGTTTAATATAGTATTTACAAACCATGATACATGAGGACAACAAGAAAATCACTATGAAACCTATGTTAATACCTACTTTTCAACTTTATGCTACTAAAACTCAAGAAAACTAAATGAGATGACAATTGAAGGGAGAAGAGAAGACTAGAAATTTAAGAAGGGGGGAACGCAACTGGTGGCTAGCTAGGGCACAAAAGATGATTGAAGGAAAGAGAAACAATAAGATGGGGGAGGGAAGACCACAGTCACAAGTATTCATCCATATATAGGACAACATCATTTTATATATGGAAGAAGTTTAGGCTTTGGAAAAGTTCGAATGTGAAATTCGAGTCTGAATTAACCCAAAATTTGAATTTTTTGTAAATACAAACTCGGCCTAAAATTAATTCAAATTGATTCTAGTACATTGACATTAGGCTGAACCATAAGCCTTTTGCCATTCTTTCTCGACTCACTTGTTTTATACATATGAAAACATCAAAGTTAATGACTTGATAATTCTCCTGCCTCTTTCCACCATAAACCATATCGTGTCCTCCTCATCGTTCCTTGTAGCCTCTATAAAAGAATTTTTAGGAAAATGAATTATATTACTTTGTTGTATTCCATTATAAGACCTCATAGATATACATGTTATTAGTCCTAGAATCTCTCCCACAATATCTCTTGATTGATTACATTTTCACCTAGGAAAAGACATACACGTTGACGGAAAAGTTATATACGCTAAAAATATTTTACATCTAAATATTTTATCCTTATAGTCTCCCTCAATTTAGAGCATGAAGGTTACGAATACCCATCTTACATAAGAGATACATAAATTGTTGTTTTCCTAATACCTTCATGAAATTATCATCTTACTAGTCGTGAGATCCAACAAATGTAGTGACAATGTGACCAGCTTGTATTTGATCTCGCACATAATGAAAATCAACTTTTATATGTTTCGTTCACTTATAGAATACAAAATTTGAAGCAATATAAAGACCTGCTTAATTATCTAAAAGAAAGTTGCATAGGTTGCGAGTGATCTACTCTCAAATAGTGTATAATTGACTTAATTCATGTAAGTTCACAACTAGTAATAGCCATAGAGTGATATTCAAGTAGTTTCCTATCTCTAATAGCCAATTTGTAATTCTGCTTAATAAGAAAACCTATAAGTTTAGCACCCAACAATCTAGCTTTCGAAATAATATCAAATTCATATTTTTGTTGATAAAGATACAACCCTCAAGAACTACGAGCAACTTCAATTATAAGAAAGTAACTTAGGACCCTAAGATCCTTCATATGAAAATAACCACTAAGGTAGGACTTGAATATACAAATGACGTCATTGTTATTCTCAACAATGAAGTGATTGCATATATATAAGAACACACAAAGTAATTGCACCCTTGTGATAAGTGAAAAGTGAGTAATCAACATAAGATTGTGTAAAGCCATATATTTGAAGAGTACTAAACCAATTTCAAGAACTACTTACGTGGTGCTTAGCGTAGCCCATACAAGGACTTACACAATTGACATACCTTTTTAGGATGAAAAGCTGCAAAACCAGGTGGAAGCTTCATGTAGACTTCCTCATCAAAATCTCCACATAAAAATGCATTGTGCATATCAATCTGGTGTAATTCCCATTTTTTAGCCATAGTAACAGCCAAAATGGTTCTTATAGTGACATTTTTGCGACAAGAGCAAATGTCTCGTTATAATCAATTCCTTTAACTTGATTATTTTCCTAAATTACCAAGTGTGCCTTTAATCACTCTATAGTTCCATTTGAATTGAACTTGATTTTATGTACTCACTTGCATCAAATGGCCTTCTTTTCTAACAGCAGCGTCTCAATAGTCCATGTTCCGTTCTTTACTAAAGCATCTATCTCCTTAATTAAAGCTTCCTTCCATCTTAGATCATAAACAACCTCATAATATCGAATGGGTTCAATTTCTACTATAACGGATGCAAGAAAATTGTTATGTTTTACAGAAAAATTATCACATGTTATATAATAAGCAATAAGATAAGGTGTACCTGAGGATACCGATGGTGCAAATGAATCGAGGGAGTTTAAGTTAAGGACTCTGTTGCAAACATAATCACGTAATCAAGTGGATGGTTGACGAACTCAATTTCGTCTTCCTAACTGTTCTCCCCTTAAATATGAATATATTGGACTCCTCACTTCTGATTCGACATGATCAGTAGGTTGTGACATTTCATTGCCACACTGTGCTAGCTCGTCATCATGATTAATATCATATAAACACTCAGAATTGGTTAGCGAGTAAGGAATGACATCATTAGATGTTACATCATCATCATTAACATCATACATATTAGGCCTTTGCAAACTCAAATCACACTTGCGAACATCATTATCCTTTTTCTCTAAAAAGGTATAAACTCCTTCAATAAATATGACATCACGGGAAATAAAAAAAATTCCATTATCTAAGCCATATATCTTCCATCCCTTTTATCCATGAGGATATCCAATAAAGACGCACCTTTTAACATGATCACCAAATTTACTTGATCATGATTCTTATGGTGAGCATAACACAAACACCCAAAAGTATGAATATTGGCATAGGACAGTGGTTTTCCAAAAAACATTCCATAGGGTGTTTTTTCATTGTGTAACATTATTGGTGTATGGTTAATAAGATACCTAGCTATTAATATACATTCCCCCAAAAGGTAATAGGAAGATTAGCTTGAAAATGCAATGCACTCCCTACATTCAATATATGATGATGCTTACACTCCACTCTTTCATTTTGCTATGGAGTGTCAACAAATGAATTTTGAAAAATGATTCCAATTTGTGAAAAGAATTCTATCGAAGGCTGAAACTCCCTTCCATTGCCTCTTCTTACTACTTTGATAATTTTTCCAATTTGTATTTGAGTCATTACATAAAAACTTCGCATTATTTCATAAACTTCACTTTTTTCAACCAGTAAATGGACACAACCAACTTGAGAATAATCATCCACAATGGTCAAAAAATAAAATGCACCATAAGAATAAGGTCAACATCGTGGTTATGTTCCTTCAGTCATTGGCTCTCATAGCATAGGTTTTGGGTACCCTATTGCTAGAGCTATAATAACTCTAATAAGATAAAGGATTTTTTATGAAAATGAATTCTATTTTTCTGTTGTATTCCACTACATGACTTTATAAATATACATGTTATTAGTCCTAAAATCTCTCCCATAATATCCCCTAATTATATTAATTACATTTACACCTAATAAAAGATACATGCATTGATGGAAAAGATAAACATGCTAAAAATATTTACATCTAAATATTATTTTCTTATGCTCAACTTCGAGCATCTTCTCACTATTTACTTTCATTTTCTTGTTTTCCCACTTCACCTATCAAACTTCATTGTGTATATAAATATTTATTCTAAGAGTCTCACCACAGCAAAAACATTATATTTTACTACATTAATGAACAACATATTTAAGTAAAACTATGTAATTAACTTTTAATTTAACTCTTATGGTACATTTGGTAACTAGAAATGAAGACGTGGGAATGAGTATGTAACTTAAATTTCTTAATTTTTGCTTGTTTGGTTGTTAGTGATAGATAAGATAAGGATAAATCTGAATTGGATTTTAAATAATCCTGAATTTTTATTCTAAAGATAGGTACGGGAATAACGTGGAATCAGATATCAGGAATAACAAAGAAACATTTGTGAGCAAACACAACTTTTTTTTTCTTCTCTTTTTTTTATGTTTTGCCTCAACTAAAACTCTCTATTTGAGAATTTAAGATTAGTTTATTTATTTAGACAAGATATCATTTTGACTGATTCTTATTAGGATATTGTTATCAACATTGAACAATACTTTATTTAATTTATTTAATAATTATTTTATTTAATTTCAATGATTTTGTATTATAAAATAAGTTTATTATGGGTTTTTACTTTTATTCTTATAAGAAAAATCATACATGATTATTTAAAAATTAATAATTTATTGAATCATTAATAATAATTTTAATTATTTATTTATTAAATATAAAATATTTTAATTATTTATTTACAAAATCAATCACATAATAATAAAACATAAGTTAAAAATTGTCATTACCATTTTTAATATTTGATACCAAATATTGGTATAACTATTAACTTCTATAATCTCATTTCTAATACTTATATACCAAACATACATAATTCGTAATTTCATTCCTATTCCGATTCTCACTTTTCATTCTCATCCTCTTTTTTTTTATTTTGATTCCTTCATTATTGGTTACTAAATGAGACTTTATAGTTATTTACTATTTTACGTTATAGATTATCTGTGAAAGATAAAAATAAAAAAATTGTGATTTTATTCATTTTAAAAATATTTTATTATTGCAAATTGTTTTAAAATTATTTTAACAATAACTAGATGAATAATATTAGTCAATAATAACTCTTCTACTGAGTCCCTCGTTTGGAAACATATTTATAAACATTTATCCATTACTACTTGCTTTTTGTCTCTTATTAGTAAGTGCTTGCTTAACGAGGTGATTGCCTAGATTGCAGGAAGTCAGGAACTGAACTCATGCTATTAAACTAATGAGTGCCATCTATACCTATGTCACTTAAACATCTCCAATCCCAAGATTGGCCTTTCTAGCCTGGTTCTTTGCCTTTACTCTGGCCTTTTTGTTTAATGGTTTGCCAACTTCATGTAAGCACTGAGATTATAAACCCATAATGAAGAATCCAGATCCTCTTTCCAATATTCTTCTATCTTATTCTGTCTCATAGAATCTCAGCTATTTATTTTGCGGGACCCACGTGAGATTCATGCGGGACTCATATAAATAAATGACTGAGATTTATTGGACACAATAAAACACCATAATATTGGACAGAGGATCTGGACTCTATAATAACAGGTTGCTAATGGGGAATTGAGCTTTTTTTTTGTTACAAGGGAAAGAAAAACAAAAAAAGGACTAGCGCGTAGCGCTGAGAACCTTATGAAGGGTTCGATTGTACAGGGTGCCATTGATGTCGCGGGAAAGGACCTCCAAACTGCTCAGAGGTGGCTCCTGCATGGTATGCATGCCCTGCTCTGCAAAAAAGGCTAAGTGGGCCAAGTGATCCGCACACTGATTCCCTTCGCGATGTGTATGCTGAAGTTGCACCTCCCAGGCTCGAAGGATCAAGTCTCGGATACCTGTCACCAAAAAAGAATTCCCAATTAGAGTACTGTGAGAGGAAGAAAGGATGTTAATTACCTCTAACGAGTCCACTTCCACTTGCACGCGCCTATAACCCCAATCCCAAGCTAGCATGAGACCTGAAAAGACCCCAGAGCTCAGCTAACAAAGGGTCGCCGATGCCAATATTCTATAAAAAAGCCGACGCACCAGTGCCCCTGTATTCTGTAAAAGTTTTTTATTAAATTTAAAAATAAAAACAGAAATCTAAAAATAAAAATGAAACAAAGAACTCCCACTTGTAGGGGACATTGATTTGATATAAAACCATATAAAAAGAACAATTACTGCCTTACCTCAATACTTTAAAAACAGAAAGCTGAGTGTCTATCACAACAAACACATTCTTTTTCACTTCTTTCTCTCTGTCTTTGTCTTGCTCAATCTCGGACACATCTTACAACAGAAAGCCCAGATCAAGCACAAACACACATTTGATTTCAGACGTTTGCAGCTATGGAAAACCAAAACCAACGTTTGGTTTCGACGAAATCAAGATTCAGACGTGTCTGTGTGTTCTGCGGCAGCAGCCCTGGCAAGAATCCTAGCTACCAGCTTGCTGCTATACAACTTGGCCAACAACTGGTACTGTACTAACCCTCTGAACAACCTTTTTAATGCAGAATCGAGCTAGCTTCCTGGTTTTTCTGTTGGTTCTGATTTGATGGGATCGAATGATTGGATCTAATTAGTTTTTTTCTGATTATTGAAGAAAGAATATTACTGTTAGATTGATAGATTGAACAATTGAGCTGATTGTTGCAGGTCGAAAGGAACATCGACTTGGTTTATGGAGGTGGTAGTATTGGTCTCATGGGTTTGGTCTCACAGGCTGTGTATGCTGGTGGCCGCCATGTGTTGGGGTAAGCTTATACAGTTCCTTTCTCTTTTATCTCTTTCTCTGAGATCTTCTGATGATAATCTAATGATTCTTCTTCTTCCTCTGTCAAATTTGTTGCAGAGTGATACCAAAGACTCTGATGCCAAGAGAGGTACGTAAAAAAAGCTAAGAACCATATTAAAGGTTTGATTTTGAAACTTGGAACATTACTCGAAAAGGAAGTTTTCATTCAGTTCTTGGTGTTTTCCGTGAAAAAAACAACAGATCACAGGAGAGACAGTAGGAGAAGTAAGAGCTGTATCAGGAATGCACCAGCGAAAAGCTGAAATGTCTCGTCAAGCGGACGCTTTTATAGCTCTTCCAGGTTCATAAATCCCCTCTAAATTCGTACATGTCCCATGATTTTCTCCTCAGGGTTACTCAGAACTCCATGAACAGGCGGCTATGGAACCCTGGAAGAACTCCTGGAGGTCATCACTTGGGCTCAGTTACGAATCCACGACAAGCCGGTACGGTTTTGTCCTCATTTTTCACCAACTTTGAACGGTATTTATCATCTGTAAACGCCACCGTTTTATCTCCAAACAAAACTGGGTAATATTTATTTGGTAATAAAATTATTTAAATTACATAATTTAATCATTTGGATTTTCAGGTAGGGTTGTTGAACGTTGATGGCTACTACGATTCGCTGTTATCATTCATCGATAAAGCTGTTGACGAGGGCTTCGTTAGCCCAGCTGCCCGTCACATTATTGTCTCTGCCCAAACTGCCCAAGAACTCATGTCAAAGCTTGAGGTACAAATTTTAGATCATTCTGCCCAATCACAACCACACACTTGGCACATGTGCATAACGGATCATTAATCTAAAGTTAAGTCAAAATATCTGAACCGTTCATATATTTTGACCAGGAGTACGAACCCAAGCACTGTGATGTCGCCTCCAAGCTAAACTGGGAAATGGAGCAGCAATTTGGTTACTCCTTAAGAGCAGATATTGCCCGTTGACTTGGGAATCTTTGTGTTGATCAACTTTGTAATGATTGGATGATACACCATAGATTTTAGTGCGCACAACCATGTAGATGTGAGCTCCACCAAATCTGCGGATCTTTTAGTTAACCTGTAGATTATATTCTTTCCTTGAAAAATAAAGAGAAAAAAATCTATCTTTCTTTCTTTCTTCTTTTAATATTATTGACATTGTTATTATAATTATTCAATTTTTAATGCTAAGAGTATGACCTGAAAAATGAAGGTCAATTATTAATAAGTGATTTTTTTACTTTGTAATAATAATAACAACTACTCAATAAAAGTCTCCATAAAATTTGGGGAGATCTTCGAAAGGTTATTTCTGATAGACCCACATGATAAAGAAAACAACATTAAATACAATAAGAATTTGTACATTATCATTATTTCACATATTTCAATAGTTATTAGAAATTTTTATTTCTAAAAAATCATTAATTATTCATAATATTGATAATTACTATATTTATCAATCCTCAATTTTTCCTTTTTAAATATATAATAAATAAAATTTTAAGGTTTACATGGGTTAATGTGTTTTGTTTTATGGTTGACAAATTGATGTTAAGCTTTAAAATAGTATTTTGGTTCAAACCCTTCTCCTTAATTATAGCTTTATTTATAACTCACTTTTTTACAATGTTTTAAAAATCGAACTGGACATCGAATCGGTAGAAGGAAAGATTTAAGGTTTAGAGGTTCAACCGATTGTGAACCGCTATAAAATCGGTATATAATAAATAAGAAGTAAAACTTATAAAAATAAGTAAAAATAAAATATTTTATTGAAATAAAAATACACCAATGT
>JAOTBA010000004.1:25560297-25578705 GCA_025629845.1 Erythroxylum squamatum | reverse complement strand
TCTCCATAGTCAGATGACGGACCACACGTTGCTTGTTAGTCAGCAATTTCCCTTTGGCCACCAGCCAGAGAAATGACCGGATTCGCTGAGGGCCGGCCCATTTCCAAACGTCGTCCCAAGTCCTGTGAACACCGTCGGTAGGAATAGTAGCAATAAGATCGTACGCAGACGCTACGGTGAATCTACGATGAATGGTTGGGCCCCAGATCAATTGATCGTCCTCACAGGCATGGATGTGGGAATTGGTTGCTGCGATAGACATACACACAGTGGCAGGAAGAAAATGGTGGAAGAATTGCCAATTCCAATTACCATACTCATCCAGAAAATCAGCGATGGTAGCATTGAGAAGACTTTCCGGGATGTCCGTAAGAGCCACTAAGTAGAGAGGGCCCCAATCGTCTAACCAATGGTCAAGCCAGAAAAGGATGCGGCGGCCATTGCCTAGTTGCCATTTAGCGCCTTGACGCACGATATGCCACGTCGCTGAGAGCCCCCGCCAAAAAACCGAAGCACCGTTCCTTGCTAACGTCGACGGTAAGTGATGAGTGTCGAGCCGATATTTCGCCTTCAAAGTCTTAACCCATAGAGCTTGGGGTTTAGTAAGAAGAGCCCATCCAAGTTTCGTAAGGAGCGCATCGTTCATCGATCGAATGCGCTTAAGACCCAGGCCTCCCGCTTTCTTGGGGGCACAGACTTCAGCCCAGTTGACAAGGGGAATTTTCTTATGACCGTCCTGAGACCCCCAAATGAAGTCCCTCATGATTTTTTCCAGAGCATCACACAGGTGGCGAGGAAGGCGAACCGTTTGCATCGTGAAGATAGGCAGGGACGAGATAACGGATTGGGTGAGGGTAACTCTACCGGCGAGAGATAACATCCGAGATTTCCAACCAGTCAACTTTTGTTGGGCCTTATCCAAAATATATTGATAAGTATTACGAGTGGTACGCTCATGGAGCAAAGGAACCCCTAAATATTTCCCAAGGTTGGATGTTGGAGTAACCTGCATTGCCTGGCTAAGACGACGAGCAGTAGTACGAGAAACGTTCTTGGAGAAAAATATTCGTGTTTTCGTAAAGTTAATGCTTTGCCCTGACTCCTTGCAAAAAGTTTCCAGAGTCCTAGTGATAACTTGCGTCTGGACTTCAGTAGCGTCGCCAAACAGAACAAGGTCATCTACAAAAAATAAATGCGATAGAGGAGGACCCGAAGAGCTTAACCGAATGGGCTTCCACTGTCCTTGTTGAACAGTCTGAGTAATAAGTTGTCCTATGAGCATTTTAATTATATTATTATTACCCATTTGTACCTGCATGCTTGCATGCGCATTTTGACTCATGTTTTGTGTGTAAGCAATTGTCCATTTGGCTGTAAATGAGTGCTCCTCACGGTTCGGTGCTCACTACTGTTGGATTTAGTTTTTCTATTTGACAATCAGCAAAGTCATGAAAACAAAAGATTAAATAAAAGGGTATAAAAACAGGCTAATATACGTTACTAATCCTTTATCTTTTACAAGTTCGTTAGTAAGTAAGTGATAAGCTAGCACAGCTGAAAAATGCAACAAACTTTTTATCGTTAGTGTTTAGATATTATATGATCACTTATAGTTTGGATAGAGAATATGCATGTTGATAAGAATATGAAAAAGGAGTGGAAAATGGATAAAAGAAAAACACGATTTTGAGACCCTTCAAGCTTGTGTTTTTGCACGAAGATGATGCCAAGCAAAAGACTGAACCTGGAAATGGTATGTCACCAAGTTCATAGTCGTACGGACACCCTATCATACGCATGCATAATTAACAAATTTAAATGCCAACTCTTACTAATTTAGATATATAACATACATTAGAGTCTTGTCTTATAATAACATTTATGTCGTATATTCTGCACATAACGTCTAGTGTAAAAAAAAAGAAAATAATAAATGGTCGTATAAACTTAGGTGTCAACACCATCATAGTAAAAAGTACAGGTGAGATAATCAGAAAATTGAATTATTCTAGACGTGAGCGTAACCTGATCTTGACTAAGGAAATAGAGGAAGTAAAGGCGAAGACTATAAATGATAAGGACAAAAAAACAAGCATCCTCGTCACCACCACTATCTCTCATGTCCACTAGCTATATATCATTGTTTACATGAAAACTAAGTAAGAGGTTAGTGTCTTATATGAAACACTGATCTTAAGACGCACCAGAATAGCTGAACCCTTCTTTACACGTACGCCAGCTCTTTTGCTCTGGTTAATCGACCATAGGTCCCCTATCCATACTGTGGCAATTTTCATGGACTCCCACGGCCACGGCATCTTGAATATTGCATGCGTGGATGGTACTTCAAATTATGTTCAGGTTTTTAAACGTTACAACACCAGAAGAGAAGAGAAACAGCCTGAAATTAAACAGCATCTGGATTGGTAGGTTCCCAAATATATTTAATTTTTAAGGTTGCTTCAATTAGAAAATGGACACGATTAATATGGAGCTATTGAACATATCTTTAAATACTTGTACTTGTTTTCTTAGTTGTTATTTTCTAGTTGAATAGTCTATTAGTTGATATTTTTTAGTAACGAGTGGGTAAAAAATTCAAGTTTTAAAGGCTGTATATTTAAGGATGTGATTATGAAAATAATATAACGTAACTCGTCTTTCCTTATTTTTGTGTTCTTTTTTTAATTTATTAATTCTTAGCCTTGATTGAGTTCTCTAACCTGATAAATTGGTATTAGGGTTATTTTCTTAAGGGATCGTGAGAATTTAAGAATACACTATACTCAAATTCAATCTAGATTTTTTTTAAAATAAAAATCATCTATTATGAACTTTGAAATGCCTTTCACGATTGTTGTTCCTCCAATGTTTGCAATTAAAATTATCTGAAGCAATTAGAATGAAAACTTATCTTGATGCAAGTGATTTGGAAAGTTGTAAAGCAGGACTTAGAAGTTCCACCTTTACCTGATAACTAACTCTTGCTCAAATCAAGGATCACGAGGAAGGCAACACAAACCAAAAGCAAAGGCATGTTTATTTGTAGTTGTAGAAATCTTTACCAGAATTATGATCTTGAATTCAACAAATGACATGTGTGGAACTTTCGCATGCAAGAGTATAAAGCAAATGAGAGAGTCAAATAGTTACAAGCAATGGATTTAATCAGTGAGTTTGAGATGCAAAAGATGGAGTTAAAAAGAGTGAAAAATATTCAAACTAACTCCTCAGTATTGTCAATTATGTAAGATTGCTTATAGATAAAATTTGATGATTCTAGAGTTGTTCAAAAAAAATTTGTAATTTTTTCTAAAAGGTTCAATATAATAATTTCAACTTTAGAGAATTCTAAAGATTTTTCAAATATTGCCTTAACAAATTGTTGAATACTTTATAGGCTCTGGAGTGAAGAGAAACTTGTGAGGAAAGAAGGTTCACTTGATGGTACTTTACAAGCTAAACTACAAAATAGTGAAAGCAGAAAAGGTAAAGTAAAGAAAGGAAGGAAGAACTATATTGAACATGGTGTTATAAATAACAATAGCAACAATAGAGGAAGCAACATACCAAGATATTCTTCAAACCATCACTATGAAAAAAAACGGAGTCATCCATATTTCAATTTTCAAAGAAGACTTGATGTCAGATATAACAAGAAAAACCAAAAAAGCTAGGCCACATTACAATGACCTACAAAAACATAAATTAGCAATAATAAATAGAGGCACAAATTGCAGATCAGTAAAAAAAAATAGTCGTGCTAATAAGCTTTGCCACCAATAACTCAAATAACAGTTAATTAATTGATAGTGGTTGCAACATTCATTTTGAATATGATTAGAAGCTTTTCAAAGAGCTCAATAGATCTGGTATCTCCAAATTCAATTGGAGATAGGGAATGCATAACTATCGAAGAAAAAAGGAATAGTGACAATTGACAGTTGTTCAGGTACTAAAATGTTTGTTGAGTATTGGTTAACTACTTGAAAAGGGATACAATTTCTATTTGAGAATAAAAGGTGCCTTATTAAGGATGCCAAGGGACATGAATTGTTTAAGGTAAAAATGAAAGAAAAAGATTTTTCATTAGATTTGATGGAGGAGGAGCACATTACCTTTCCTAGCTCAGATAACATAAATGAGCTTTGGAGCAACAAGTTGGGACATTTCAATCATATTGAATTATTATTGATGAAGAAAAGGAGCTTATGCAAAGCTTACCACTTTTAAATGGACTTTTGTCAAACTATAGGACATGTCAGTATGGCAAGCAAACAAGGGTTGCCTTCTTCAAAGAATAATGTAAAGCATAAAAAAAGTTACAGTTGATATATATTGAGATGGTAGTTCAGGCCAAGTCCGATCTGGTTTAAATAAGTGTTAGGTTAAGCTTGAGCTTTTTTTTTATTTTTGAGGTTTCGAGGCCCGAACCAAGATAGAAGCCTGAAAATTATATGAAAACAATTTTATTTTTTATTTTTATTTTTAAAAAATAAAAAATTAGGCTAAGCCTAGTTTTGGGCTGTCCAGACTATTGAGCTTAAGCTCGGGTTCATATAGGGTCCTTGGGTCCAAAAAGAATTTTTTGGATTGGGTTGGAGCCTAGCTCATTACCAAGCCTAATCTATGTTGACCTTATATTGAACCATCATAACAAGAAAGTAAGTGTTATATTGCTTTTGTTGATAACCTAATCAGAAAATGCTAAATTTAATTACTTTCCTAAAATTAAGTAAGGGATTGCATAAGTATTAATAAAATTTCAAGCCTATATTAAGAATTAAAGCAACTATGAAATTCAAATCTTCAGATCAAACAATAAGAAGCACTATATATCAAAACAACTTTTTTTTTATGAAGAAGTTGGAATTGAACGCCTCCTTTGTAATTTATAGCAAATTTGGTTAGTGAGAAGAAAAACATAAAAAAAATAAGGATGTTTTGATGCATGTTTTATGAAAAAAAGCTCCCTAATAAATTTTGGGCAGAAATAACCAATATTTTTTTTCCTGATGAACAGGTTCTAAAAGAAAAAAAAATGTATTTAAGGTATGATATGATTATAAACCTTCTCCATAAAACATTAAAATCTTTGGTTGCATTTATTTCTCACGTATGCCTTAGATGAAAAGAGATAAACTTGATATAAGATCATATCCTGAAATTATCATTAGCTACAAAATCTCTAGGGCTTACAAAATTTTTCAACCACAAATTAGGAAGATTCTAGTGAGTAGAGATGTTCATTTTATAAAAGAGCAACAATGGAAATAAGAAAGAGAAGATAAGAAAACATATTGATAACTTTTCACTAGTGTAAGGCAAAGAAGTTAATGATCCTCCTATTAATGGTATGGAATTACTCTATGATATATAATAGGGATGCAATTTTGAAGTGTTTAAGCCAATAAGATTAAATGAAATTGAAAAGGAACCAAAGTAGATAGTTTCATGTAGGAGGACTAAATATGATTAAGAATAATCAAACCTTGGAAGCTTATTTAAAAATCACAATTATTAGAGTAAAATGAGAATTCAAAACCAAGTTGAATGCAATTGGTTCCATCAATAAGCACAAAGCATGACTTCTAATGAAGTAATTTGTGTAAGTGTTTGGTATAAATTTCTCATAGACATGTGCTCCTATTGCATGACTTGATACCTTTAAAATGCTTTTTACATTAGTTATATAAAAGGGGTGAAAGGTACTTCAACTTAATATAAAATTTGTCATTCTTAATGGTCACTTTTAGGAGAAAATATATATTAAGTAGACTGAGAGGTTTACAACAAAAGGGCAAGGAAACGATGTCTATTTGCTCAAAAAGCTTTTATATGGTCTGAAATAAACTTAAGGCACGTGGTACAAATAAATTGATAAACATTTACTAACTCTTAATTTTATAGAGTCTAACTAAGTCAACTCTATATGTTAAATACTCAAATGATGATATTCTGATTCTTTCTCTGATGTGGATTATCTCTTAGTAGTATGAAATAATATCAATCTTTTTTAGCAATTCAAATACGAGATGATAAAAGTCATTGAAATGAATTACTTGGGAGCAATTGCAAACTTCTTTAGAATATAGATAAGATAAAATTAACAAAGTGCTTTCATATATTTAAAAAAATTAAACTAAGAAAATGTTAATGTATGAATGCAAGTCAATAAGTATTCCAATAAATCAAAAGAAGAAACTCTACAAAGAAGAGGTGAAGAAAAGGTTGATGAGTATAAATCAAAAGAAGAAACTCTACAAAGAAGAGGTGAAGAAAAGGTTGATGAGTCTCTTTACAAGAGTCTCATAGGTTATTTAATGCACCTCATAGCTACTAGGCATAATCTTTTGCAAGTTTTATGTTATTAAGATTTATATATTTATACAAGTGAGGTGCATCTTAAAGAAGCAAAACATGTCTTTAAAAATGTCAAAGGAACTATTGATCACGGAGGATTATTAATTATGATCATAGGATTAATTTTTATAATTTCTCTAATAATTGAGTAGGCTTTATAGATTACATGTAGAAGTTTAGAAAAGTGTGAAGCATATTTGCTTTATTACAAGATTTATAGATAATTTTCTTTCAAAAGACATATTTAAATAAGTAGGAGTGTTGATATTTTTCTCAGTGCCTATTGAAAATAAGTAAATATAAAGTTAATTACTCTGTTTTAGGGTATTATTTATTGTTATTTTTCAATTGAGTTATTTGTAAATTGCTTTTTTTTTTAAATTACGAGTGAATCTATCACTTTACCACGAGTAAATATCAATATTGAAATCTATAATCCTTAACCAAATATCAATGTTGAAGTTTATTGAAATCTTTCTTTATTTATTGATTTTTAGCCTTATTTAAATTTTCTGATTTTAAAACCACAACTTGATGGAAGATTAATTCATATATAATTGGACTTAAAACTTGCTACTTTTGATCCATTTTCTAGGGGGGGAGAGGGAATTTCTCCTGGTACTCCACGTCTTCTGGTCGTTCCTTTGTAGACATTAATATGGAAGAAAACACAGAAGCAGTCATCTTTTGTCCCCTAAGGTGATGGATATACATATGTGACCGGCCGTTGTTAGTTATTACTTTAATGTTGGTATGTCTTGGCAGGCAAGCACATAGTAAATACTAGCATCGTGGATCCCATTACCTTTTGCCAAAATGCTGACCCTACCATACCTTTTTTATTTCAGATGGCCTTCAACATGTTATTTTATAACATCAACCTATCTTAGTTGAAAGCATAGTCATCTTAGTATCTGATGAGTTCAGAAGACCATGCATTTTTCAAGAAAACTAAGTCCTTCAACAAATTCAACTCCTTTCAAGTAATAACTTGGTAGCCAACGCAACCAAGTTCTTTTTCCATTTACATTATGTGATTAACAAACTGACACCCTCAAGATTAACTGGTTTAATCTTTTTGAATCATTCACCGATTCACCTTAACCTAAAAGTCAGAAATTTATGTAGGTTACTCCAAGTAATTCTCCATGGTTGACACCATCAATTTGCTGCTTTTTTCTTTTAATTTCTGTTTTACTGAAAGGAACACCAACTACAATTAAGCTTCAGTTAGACTGTGTTTCTTAGTTGTTTCTAGACGTCTGACCTGAGAGTTAAAAAACAAAAAAAAAAAACTCGAAGCGTAAGTGAGTTGGTAAGGGGCTCTCTTAGGTTAAGTGAGGTAGTGGGTTCGAACCGCCCTCATGTATGCAGCCGTTTAAAACTTGGGGTCAGAGCTTTGCCTCTCGCAAGGGACCTACCTGACTCGAGCGGGGATTAGTCTGAGTGTAGATGACTTAAAGGTGTCTTTTTGTAATTAAAACCCTCCTTAAATGGGAAACTTAAAAAAAAAACAAAAAGAACAGAGAAAACATAAAAAGCCTAACTTCCAGGGAGTTGGACCCATTAAAGTTGAACATGGCAAAACAGGAACATCACGTGATACTAAAACTAGTATGGTCTACCTAAAGTGTTCGGCTCACCAAAATTGGAAAGCCACAAAAACTAGAAATTGGTCTTACTATTCCTTGTTCACCTACTTTCTGCATCCAACAGAAAAACTCACTATCCAATCATTTCACCATTGTGAGGGCCTGTTTGATTCATGGATTCTGAGTTCCAAGTTCCGACCTGACGGATTTCTATACATGAAAAATAGGCATACTCAAGTTTCTTTTCACGGGCATACGTACAAATTTCACGGAGTACGTACGATAAAGCATGCAAATTTAGTAAAGCCACACCGACCATAATTGCAAAGCTAGAGCCATTTGAACGAAAACAATGGCAGTCGGTACGGTTCATAACCTATGATAGCAGTTGTAGCAGTGCATGAAACTTTTAATTCAGGCTTCATCAAGCTGGAATTCAACTTAAATAAGGCTTTTTCAGTAAGGTTGGTTCCATAATTTCTGATTTCTCCAATTTTTTCCATGTAGGTGTTTAATAATTAATTTCTTTTTTATGTATAAAACATCCATATAATGGAACTTGATTTAGTTGTTAATTGTCAATTACTTTTCATTTCTTACCAGAGCAAAAAAGGAATCGATATATCAGTACTTAGTAAGGTATTCGCATGTATATCAACAATGGTTCGAACTAATTTAAAGAGTGGTAAAAGTCACAGAAATAAAGAAATGTACATCTCTGCATGCTCTTACCGTTTGTTTAGATCAGTTTGGCTGGTGTAATTTATTTGGTCGATGACTTCCCAGAAGAATACCTAAATCATATTATTATACAAAATGATTTCAATTGGTTCGGTGTAGTTAGTTGAAGCCAAGGCAGGTTTATTAGTAGTATCAAAACCGTTACTGTAGTTAGTTGAAGCTTAACAGTTGCTTGTGTTTCTGGGCTTAACCAATCCATTAACTTATATGAAGATCATGGTTTGAGATTTAATTAAACTTTCATGTAATATAAAGGGCAATAAGCAATTTTACCCGTGACTTGAATCGAATCCTCTCTTTGGTTTTGATTAATTAACTTATCTTGTACAATCAAAAGTAATAATCTGAGGTTCTCATTAAAAAAAATGCAATGACATGCAGTAGTGTTCTAAATTTCTAGTAGTAACCTAATAATACCATATGGTACGGTATGCTTTTGAACTTTTAGCATAAGCTTTTGTATGCAAACCACAACAGTTTCAATCTCAATTTCTTCGCTGTCCTCCAAATCGAGCTTCCATTAAGGAGTCCCGCTCTTCCTTCTCCTCTCCAGAAATCAAAGAAACATTATAACACGAACGAAGAATTTGCACTGAAAAATTTGCAGAAGCACACCAACGTGTCACCAATAATTGAATAGGGACAAATATCTTAGGAGAAACAGATTGCAATCGTTTCGGGAAGCAATGAAAGATGGGGCAGTAGAAACGTGAAGATGAGCAGGTGGTATGGTTCGGTTGAAGGTCTGTGTCTGCTGTTCTTAGGACACACTTATATACCAAATGACTACTTCCCATCATATGTGGTTCTCCAATATTACTCCAAGGACTTATTTTCATAGCTAGGCTACCTAAGCTAGCTGCTAGCTTCTCTTTACCACTTGGATCCAATTAACCATGATTTTCGCCCAAAGTTTCGGAACCTGGTATTGTTTTATGATTCCTCATTCAGTTTTTCTCCAGGTCTCTGGAAGAGTCATTCTTGGAAGTATATCTAAATTCTCAAAAGGTTCATTTATAGTTGAGAGTTGAGAACATGAAAGATGTTTGTCCTTCAATTGCAGTGGAGACCTAAAAGTTAGTGGACAGATCATGACATCCTTCTATTGTGCTTCAAATTAATTAAGAGCACTAGAAGATGTCAAATTAAGGCTTCAAATTTGTAATCATTAAATAAGGGATCCTATACATTTAAATTACTTCATCCTGATTGTCGATGGCTAGATTGGTATGGAATCAATTGGCGCCCATGGTGTACTGGTCTGAATTTTTCTCATTGTCATTTAATACTTGGCTTTAGGCAAATTTGTGTACTTTGTGGAAATTTTCGGGGTTTGATGATTGGGCCATTTGTTTCGGGGTGATGATATGAAGCTTATAGAAGGGTAAAACCCTGCATCTATTTTAGCACAATAAGCACTCCAAGTAGTAAAAGTCTAAGATATCCTTATTCCGCTATCTAAAATTTGTTTCATACAGCAAATCAATTCCAATAGCCCGCATAGCTTGCAGCTAGATGGGAGCATGCCATGGCAACCTCCATGCGTGGCTTCTTGAAATTAAATGTCGATGGAGCAGTTCGCCCATCAACTGGATTATCCACTGTTGGTGCGAGATCACCAAAGTACTTGGATAATCGATTTTGCCAGCAATGTTGGTAGAGGACCCATTCTGACCACAGAGTTGATTTGGTATTCTTCATAGATTGCGGTTTGCATGGAGTCAAGGTATCCGAAAAGTCTGGGTCGAGTCGGACTGCGAGTGGCCATCACACAAATTATAGAAGGAGGACAGGGGCTTGATAACGAAAATATTTTAAACAGCATCAAGGCATTTTGTCACCGCGACTGGAACGTACATTTCCATTTCGTGACTAAGGAGGCTAATCGTTGTGCAGATTTTCTTGCGAAGCACGCTCGATGTTTTCTTCATGGACCTTACACTCTACCATTTCTACTGCTTAGCTCGGGAGATCTGTTGCAAGAAGATAGTCGCTCTCAACCTTGTGAGACGTAGTTAGAAGGTTTTACCTACTTCTGAAAAAAAAAACTTCATCCTACATTTTATATTTTTTATTAAAATTTGGTCTAAGCAATTAATATAAATTTTATTAACTATGTAACAACTAGTTACATGATTATTTTTGTTAAAATAATTGGATAAATATTTGAAAAAAGGGCATGAATTAAATTAAATATAGGGATCAAATTTTAATGAATTTTTCATATTCCAAAATCTTGTTGATTGCAAATTCCTGACATACTATAGTAAATCTCAAACACCAAGGAATGCTTAGACAACATGTTTTCTGGACCCTGCTGATTTTTATATGTACATGCAGATAATCTTCAAGTATCAGGACATATTATGGTTTCTTCAGATTACGAACCTAATCTCTGATCAAACTCATATTGTACGTGGCAAAGAGGGGGACCTGAAGGACAATGTAGTGAAGACTTAGCTCAGCCATTATCACTCACTTGGCAGCACCCAATTACGAAGTGGACAAATAGTTCGTGGAGGGTTTTTGCTTTGGAAGGAAATATGGAAAAATGCTCTAAGTGATCACTTTGTCCGTAGATATAGGCAGAGTCTAATCATCGGCACCGGCCCATTTCCCAAAAACGACGGCCGTGGTCCCTATCTAGTTCTACCACCACTTGCTCTCCAGTAGTATCTTTCATATCCTCTCTAGCATATATGAATCATGTCTTGCTTTTACAAGCCTCTTCTCAATATAGATCCTTATCGACATTCCACGCTTCTACTGAGATTTGAAGCCTAATAAATGGAACTATATTCCTACCTCCCTACTACCATCGTAGTTGACTGTGCAAGCATATGCAAGTAAATGCGCATAAAACAGAGAGAAAAAATTGCAAAGTTCAGAGGAATGGTAATGTCTCTTACTAAGTTTGGGTTGAGTCTTGTCACAATATATCTACCCTTTTTTTGCTGTTATTGTACCACTTTTTCATGCTATTTCATGTTTCATCCTCGTTGAAATGTCCACCAACAATAACAACTCTATTGTACAAGATTTTTCGTTTAGAAGGGACATCAATTATACACAATCTTTCTTTTGCATTTTAGAATAAGATTATTTTTATGACTCAAATTCGTAACCTTTTTAATCATAAGAAAGTAACTTTATCAGTTGCTTCAAAATTCGCTTTCGTTAAAATGCCTACTCCTATGCAAAAACCGATATATGTAATAGCATTAACATTATTGTTCCATCACTCATAGTTGAGTTAGTAGATGTAATTACCATCCAAGATCTGAATTTAATCCAACAATATGATTACCATTATTGTTTATATTGACTAAATTATCCTACATATTATAAATCATATTTTAGTATATATAGATAATTAAGTCAATATTTATTATAATAATTATAAAATCACAAAAATAATTACTCTCAAACTTTTTGTTGTAACGAAATATTAATGAAAGATATATGTGATAGTCTATTAATCATTGATTTAAAAACCTAAAAGACAAGAGATTTGAAGTTTAAAAAGTTCAATCAGTATTAAACCGCTATAAAATCAGTTAAAAATTGAATAAAATTAAAAAAATTGAAATATAACTGAAAGATATTGTCTTTACTCGTTGAAGAATTTAAAGTTTAATTGAAAAAGGAGATTTTTTAAAAGAAAATTAATTTATTTATCGTAGTTTATAAAAACCTATTAATTTACAAAAATTAACCAATTAATTAATAAACCGATTAATTTTTAATAACAAGAGTTATTAAAGTAAATCAAACCAGAAATTTAAAAACAGAAATGGAAAGTTAGACGATTCAAAATTTTTACAGTTAAATCGGCTGAACCGATTAGGTTTTTTAATAATTTCTACTAATTGCAAATTTTAATTAAGTAATTTAATAATTTAAAATAACAAGTTCCTTCAATTAATTGATAATAAAATTTTTAAATTTAAGATCTTTAAAATGTTAAAAAAAACTCATATCTAAATTTGAGATCTTTAAAAAGTCTCGAGACTAAAATTTAAAATTTTTATCCCTAAATTCCTTTTAGGAGTTCCCTTCAATCATTTTAGGTGTGAAACATGGCGTCTAACCTAAAGCGACCATTTGACGTTAATTGAAACACAAATCAATTCAACCGCATAGAATAGACCCGAGTAGTAAAAAACAGTATCGTGCCCCATCTTCCCATCCAGATATAGATTGAGTCTCTGATGAATTCTTAGAGAACAGGCTTACAAATTAAGATCGAAAATAGTATATGGTGAAGCTTTTTGATTTTGTGTATAGTATAGTATAGCATAGTATATAGGGCCATCATGGTTGCTAGATATAACCAAGTTCTGTAGTTCATAATCCATAGCTATTGATGGATTGTGTTACCTAGATTCTTTTCCCCAGGGAAGAAAACAAGATACTACTTCTCTTAGGCTTCAAGTAAAAGATTGTGACTTGGAAGGTTCATATGGAATCGCTTAAGCTCATATATTTTTACATAACATTGGGAGTTCAATGTAGTTATGCGGTCTAAGCCTGGAACCATATTTGCATCAACTTCGACGGAACAATATACAAAATGGGATAAGACCTGGATCTTAATTTTCATCATTGTAAATGAAACTGAACTTAGGGAAATAGATAGTGAAGGCCCAATTCAGAGATCAAGCTACGGCCTTTAGCCTTTTGAGAAGTGTTACACTTGGACCTTAATTCCCTATTCTTATAAACTGGATAGGCTTTAGTAAACACCATTCTGATATAGTCGGGATATCCTGGAGGCCGATACAGATGAATACTTAATGCCCATTACCTATTATCAAGTTGCCCATTTAGTTCTTAATCATGTGGTAAAATGAAAGCAATTCTAATACTTTGGTATTGTCAATGTGCTGAAACATTTTAGTCAAATCAATAATATAAATTTTGTTCTATTCACACATTAAAAAAACACTTGAGATCAGCATTATTGAGGGCAATAATCTTATTGGTGAACTTCGATGGTGGGATGCACAGTGAAATTGGATCTAAACTATTGTTGATCTCTACAAAATTCTTTGCAAGCTCTTCATAACATCCTTTCCCTCGTAGAGAGTAATGGGGTGTTTGGTTGACTAGAATCACCATTTCATTCATAATTTATTCTTCATAATAGGCTATCTCTTTATTTGATTGAAGAAAATATACAAAATATATAATCCAAGGGTTTACTTATTCCTTAAATTTGAGGAATAAGTAAATCCATCATCCTCCTATCTTTATCTATTCCAAATGAGTTAGGAATAAAAAAGAGGACATGTTGGATAAAAATATCCGTAAAGAATTCACGTAATTACTTAGCTATAATAATATAATAATAAGAATAAGAATAACCAATAATAATAATAATAATAATAATAATAATAATAATTGTGATGATGAAAATAATAATAATAATAATAATAATAATAATAATAATAATAATAATAATAATAGTGTAGTTAGTGAGAACCAATGGATATTTTGATCTTTTTGTTAATTATTTCTTTGTTATTCTAAAATTTATGTTTTCAAACTAAACATTGACATTGCATCATTCTTTGAAATTTTTAGGAATAAACCAAACTAAATAATTCATATTTTATTCTATTCCTCATCTATTCAATTCCTAAATAATCATCATTTCATTCCTTATATATTCTTGCAGGTGAACTAAACACCCAATGAGGGTATAGTTTTGTACCATATGTTGGAGAAATATTTAGGAAATAAGGAAGAAATTAAAGGACACAAAAGATTTACGTGGAAAACCCCAATAAGGTTAAAACCATGGAAAGAGAAAAATTTTACTATAACAAAATAGGGATTACAAACTTAACCCTCTAATTTGCTTAAGAGGAATTTTTGTTTGGTGTGCTGAATGAGGAGGAGTGAGCCTTCTTTTATAGGCTTCACTCCTCCCTTCACTTTCTCATCCCACCAATATGGGATAACTTAACACCATATCAACCAAAAAATGGTACAAATTTGAAAGTTACTATCCCAGGGCATAAGTTTTGGTCGGTATGGACGATTTTGCTTGGTACAAGCCAATACCAACCAATACCAAGAACATTGGTAAATACCAAAGGAAGTTATGTAAATGTGAAATTTTGAAGGATTAAAATTTTAAACAAAAAACTAATCTAAAGAGAAAGCATTTGCTTGCTTCGCTTCCTTTCACACACACATAGCGAAACCCAAACATAAACTTCATATATCTCTCCTTGAGTCCCAACTCCCTCATCTCCTATCCTCATCTGCTTTTGCTCCATCGTCCACCATGTTGCTTCTCAATTTTTTTTGCTTCTCTGCCAACTTTGGGTATCTTCTCTGTCGTTGTCGTTGCATCTTTGTCCATCGTTGCTTCCCTTGTTGCTTCTTCGTCTATCACTACTTCTTTTCCTGTCGCCTATTTCATCTTCTTCAGCTTTTCTGCTTTTATCTTGTGAATCGTCACAAAGTCAAGGTTGATGATGGTGATAGTCAAAGATGCAGAAAGCATATTTTTTAAAATGTTTGTTAAAAGATGTGGCTTCCTAGTATCTACACAGAGATTAGAGATGTTTGTGGACATTAGGTGGCTTGATAAATTTGTGGCTTGAATGCTTGATAGAATAAGTTGTCATAGTTCATTAACTATTTGGGTGACTTGAGCAATTTGTGATTTTTATCAATTACAAATTTATAGTCAAAATTAATTAATTATGTCAAAGTGTAAAGTGAGTTAATTAATTATTATTAATTAACTATATTCCTACTTTAACACGTAAGATTATTAGTTGTAGAATTTAGAGATACATCAATGATTAAATCTTGATTTTGTGAATTTTGACCATTTTCTCAAGAATCATATCTAAGTATATAAATTAATGTGATTTTTATTTCATCATATCTAAACTTTCACTACTAATTTATTTAATTAGTTTCCTAATTAAATTTATACTAAATTAAAAGGATTCATTTATAATATAAAGTTTAAGTTTAAGGATCATTTATATGTTCATATGTGTTTATTTTTATGATTTATAGATTGAGAACTAGAACGAATGATATTAATGAAAATTAAAATTGTAATATTGATAAAAAGCTAGAAAGTTGTGAATTTATGGTTAAATTATATAATCATACATAATGAGTTATACTTGTAAGTTAAGGTTTAATTATGCAATAACACAAAATAGGTTATAGTTGTGACTTTATAGTTGAATTACATAATCACAATAAATGAGCAATAGTTATGACTTTATGATTGAATTATGTAATCACACAAAATAAGTATAGTTGTGAGTTTATGGTTGAATTATATAATCACACAAAAATAGGTTACAATTGTGAAAGTGTAGCAATCATTTATATAAGTTAGTGAAGTTCATTTGTATTTCTATGTCATATGATTGTTAAGAAGTTGTAGTTGCTCTACTTCTTCTTGTTACTTTATCTAACTTATTCCATATTTTTCATGTCACTAGTAGTTGGTAATAATGATTCTAGGACTATTGACTTTGAATATAAGATATATGTCTATTTTTATAGTTCGAGTTGTGTCTATGTTTTTTGAATCTAAGATGTGCTTTTGTGTTTGTTTTGGGTTGAGCAATACACATTTTTTTATATTAATTGATAATGAAGTTATTAATTTAATTTGACATGTTTTTATTTATTTTTATAGATAAATGGAGGAAAGTTCAAGTATTCTTGATAATTCAGTCGCTTTAGGAAGATTCAATGATCTAACTTGGACTCATGTTAGATCGATTCTTGGAATGAAGAATCATACCATTTATTTGTATCACAATATACATTTGAAAGGTGAGGGAATCACTAGATTAAATAAGCATTTAGTTTAGATCAAAGGTGATGTAGAGCCTTGTAAGAAAGTTGAGTTATGATATAAAATGGCAAATGAAAACTTAGCTTAAAGGGCATCAACATAAAAAAGATAAAAGGGAAAGACTAAACTACAAATTGGTTGTGGCAGTTCTTTTTTTAGTGGTCAGGATGATATTGGGGATGTTGAAGGTGGTTTTCCTACCAAAATAAAGGAAATATTGCACATGATATGAAGAAAAAAAGAAGACAAATTGTATAACTTTTTTGTACCATGAAGAATTCATAGAGCTCAACCTTCAATCTGTAATTCCTTACAATATAAAACAATAGCTCATAGTATAGACATGACAGTAGCTAGATGGTGGTGTAATTCAGGTATATCATTCAAAGCTTCCTAGTCTTTTCATTACTAGTTTATAGTAGATGTAAATGCCTCTTATGGTCCAAGATATAAAGCTCCTTTAACTAATGATTACAGAGTTAAACTTATGAGTGGCTCTATTTATGAAATAAACGGTTATTTGGATGAAGAAAGAAAGACTTGGGTAACTTATAGGGATTCAATCATATGTGATGATTGAACAAAAAGAAGACAAGAGCCTATTTTAAATTTTTTGCATCAGTATGCTAAGGGAACAAGTTTTAGAAGTCTATTGATACATCTGGCTTTATTAGAAATGTAGATAGTCTATTTCAAATATTTGATGAAGTTATAAATGAAGTAGGGTCAAAAAACATCATTTAGTTCATTACTAATAATGATTATGCTTGTAAAGCAGTTGAAAAAAGATTACAAAACAAGTATAATTCTTTTATTGGAGTCCATGTACTTCAATTTGCATTTACCTGAATTGGAAAATATATAAGATGGTAAATACTTTCCTATTATTGATGAAACTCTGCAGAAAGTTTAAAAAGTAACCAAGTTCATATATAATCATATATAGATCTTGAATTTAAAGAGAAAAGATTTCATTAATAGTAGGAATTTGTGTTGTCCTGCTATTACAAGATTTATGACTAATTTCTTATCACTTTAATGTTTTATTCTAATAAAGAAGCAACTGAGACAAATGTTTACAAGTGACAAGTAAGTAGCATCTAAGTATATCATGTCTAATGTTGGAAAGAAGGCTTTATAATTATACTTAAAGATTATGAATTTTGGCCTCAATATTAATTTGTAATATAAGTTTGTGAGTCTTTAATGAGAGTACTTTATCTGGCTTATAGTAATAAGTAGGCAATAATGAGTTATTTTTATGATGTCATAAAGAGGGCCAAAGAAGCAATCAAAGCCAATCTAAAAAAAAGGTCTTCTTTATACACATCTTATCTTGTAGCAATCAATGAAAGTTGGGAAAAAAACTTTATCCTTTACTGTTTACAGGTGGAGCATTTTTAAATCGTAGTATCTATTTTAGACCAAGTTTGAAAAAGAAAGTTGAAGTTAATAGAGAAATATTATTAACTATTACAATAATTATTGCACATTAGATAATGTAAGATCTCCTATGCTCACAAATGAAGATTTATAAGGATGCTTTAGATAATTTTGGGATGCTCATTGTTATTTGTCAAAGAGACAAACTTAATTCAGGTATATATTTTTCATTTTTGTTACTTGTTAGAAATTAATCATCATTTTATTTTGTTTATAAGATTAGTTTTTTAGCTTACTATTGCTTAGTAGGACCAATTCAAAAGTGGTGTTTCATAATTGTAAAGGTTTGCAATTCGAATTCTGAGTCAATATGTGAGTACAACAGGGTACGAAAGGAATTGACGCATGATAACTTGCATTTTGTTATGTTAATTCTTTGTGTTTCATGTTCTTTTGGCAGACTTTTGTGATGTTTTGTTTGTG